>DWPT01001417.1:0-18762 GCA_018251895.1 Agathymus mariae mariae
CAAATTATGTAACTAAACCAAGAATAAAACAAAAAATTGTTTCACATTTTATTCAAGGTGACTGAACACAATTGGTATCCATATTTTAAGCTACACTGAAATACGGCGAGATGATGATAAAAATTCTGATGACTTATATAAATATATGGTTTCGGAATTTGACAAAGACATACACGAATATCACGATTTGATGATTCCTGTTATGAGTATAAAATAATTAGTTATTCCATGGTGCTAAAGTTAGTTATTTCATTACAAATTTGTTAGTTTACCAAATTAATAGGTACATCCCTGAATTGAAAATAATTGTAACTCATTTTAATCATGCTTTTTAATAATATATTATTCATAAAATTTTATCGTTATACTTGTCAGTTATAGTTGTGTTAACTATGAATACTTTTATATTTTAAATTATTTTACGTATATAATTACGTATACGGGTGAATTAAATTTTTATTCATTGTAATTGTAGGTAATTTTAATTATGTACACACGAAAAATCAAAATAACAGCAATGAATAGATAACGTAGTAGAAACAATGAACTATAGCAAGTATTGTATACTAAAATACCATTTAAGGTGAATAAATTGGGTATAAATTAGGAATAAATTCGGCATGACGCGTAAGTTATATCTTAATAAATGATTCAATGAGTAAAACTACAGTTTAGTTTAGTTTAGTTAAGTCTTCAATTGCTCCAATTCGGAACATCTACATGTAAGTATTCTTCGATAGCGTGATTCAGCTTTCGATCACATCGACCCCCCAGTCTGACTCGAAGCCGGAGATTTTCCGTGATTTGAGACGTAACATTAATATACCCTCTGTCTGTAGTGGGTCGGAATGTTGAAATCCCTGGGACGCCGTCTGTCTGTATTGAATCGAAATTTGTCGACGATAACTCCTCCATTATAAAGATAGGAAGTGACGTATTCTTCTCAGGAACCATCGTTGTAGCAACGGGTGATCTCCATTATTTTGCTACAATTTTTCCGGTGATTCAAGATTTCTGACACATTTGATGCGTGCGTCAGTATGTGCGTATATGGAATGTTGCCGTAAGTATATGAGCTGCAGCTAATGAAATCCTCGCATTTGAAATGCAGCAGTGCTGTAGAGAAGGCAAATGCAAAGTTTTTAAATTTAAAATTCTAATTGCGAAATCAAAATGTTTTTGCTTCTGACAATTATTTACACTGCGTGCGTTCTGACGGTTCAATCTAGAGTCATGGTACAAGACGTGCCGATTACTTCCGAAGGTTTTTCGCTAAACATTTCTTTGAAGGAAGACGATTCTTCTGGGCGTAAAATGGGTGTGATCAATTTAGTCATGGAAGATGAGGGAGAATCTACTGAGCCTTCTCCGACGAAGTTTACTCAATACAGGCTCGGTGAACATATTCCGGATTTAGTGAGCCGGTTTGTGGTCAGTGATGGGAAATGTCCCTTGAACCGGGTAAGGAGAGGACCCATTTGCATACCTAGATAACATTTTGAAAATACTGCCGCATAAGAGATGTGAAATGTGAATATGTGTGTTTTTGTCTTAAATAATTATTTTCCTGATATTGTTGCTGTAAGAATCAGTTTAGAGATGTGGATTTTTTGTGTTAAATCATTTATATATTTTCATAACAATTATTCGAATCTGAGGTAAATAATGATCAGATCAAATCAATAATATTTCTGTTCCGTTATTTTTGATTGCGTGATCTTTTGTCTTAAGATTTCTTGTTATCTATATATCTCTCAACTAAAAAAAAAACCGTGCATATGACATATAATAGAAATAAGTTTTGATTGTAAAATTAAGCTGATATTTTTGATGAATATTGTATTTCGAATTTATTGACTTGAATTGACATGTAATCAATAGGTTATTCTGTGTGTCAGTAGTGTTGCATAAAATTTGTCGTAGCACACACAGTAATAAGACCCGAATAATTGTTACTCATATTTATTAGGTGTTCTGTAAATTTGATATTTTTAATCGTTTCAATTAACCCATCCTCATGAAGAGTTCTATAATATTGGTAAATATTGCTTGAAAATCTGTGCAGGAGTTTTAGAAATTATCGAACTCAGGCAGACATTTGTTTTGTATATCTCAAACACTAGTTTTATATTACATTAATTATATATTGAACATAATATTATATTACTTTATTACATTATAGATAATATATATGATATTTTATATTCCATAACCTTTTAGAAAATGTATAATTTATAACGTTAAAAAAGAAAATATTCTAGTTGGATGTGTACATTTCAATCAGACACCATTGTACCAAGGCTTAAAATTTGGAACTATTGAAGTTTATTTTTGGCTGGTAATGATTACCTGAAAATAAGACAAAACAGAACAAGCAACTCTTTAAGTTCGATGTGACGCTTTAATTTTGGGGAGATTGTAGACTGTTACTTCGTACACTAACTTAACTTGGATCCATTATAGATCACAGTACATACTCGTACAATGTCAACCTTGCGATAAGTGCACTAACTAGTTTTTAAATTTTTGTTGAGATTTTTTCTTTCTTATCTATAATTAGATAGGGTGATTGCATGCGGTGATGGAGCCACAGATGGTAAAGCTCACCGTGGAAAACTACTCACTATTGAGTTGACGTCATATTGTAATCAGATGGGAAATATTGTAAGAAAAAAATCTAGAATCGGTGCGACGCAATATTTGTAAACACGTCACGCTTTTCTCCTCGTAATTGAAAATGGGTGAAGCATTCTCCAAGCACTGCACTGCTGAACGAGTCTTGGTTGATCCAAATGACGGATGATAGAAGACCTGAAGGATTCAGATGTGTCTTTATGAGTGCTATCCAATGTGGTTTTCGCCAGTAGTTACTTAACTTGTTCTAACACTCAAAGCATGCTACAAGCATGTGTGTTAATATCGCTTGTAAACTTGGAGCTCTCCGTTTCATTCATGTCTGTTAACGCATTGACGACTCTGGATTTGTACATGTTCTTCGGCAGCACTGAGTATTTACCGTTATTAGGCCCGCCAGTTCATATCAGTCGCTAACAAAAAATATAGGGACACGGTATATTCATTTTCATACAATTTAAGCTTGAATCGCACCGTATGGAGCTTTGACTTCCTTAATGTAACATAAAAAATATAGGGTGCGATTTGGAGTTATATTATCATAGGTATATCATGTTCAGATGTCGGAGCGACTGTATTCAGGGAAGCGTGAAGAAATTTGTTTTATTTATTCCTCATAGAAGTAATATCAGCAGGAAAATGTGGATAGTATTTTAATTTTTATTAGACAGGTTATGGAAAATTATTTCGAGGTTCGAACCTTTTGTCTTTCTGAAATTAGCGGTAGAGTGAAGTACATATGTTATTAAATATATAATATTATCGGTTCAGTTAATAGATCTATGATCACCAGTGGCAAAGTGTTATAAATATGTCGTTCAGATATTAAATTTGTATGTAGTTCTGCAAAGAAAATGAGTAGGTATCCCAAAATAATGATTTAGAGAATTGAGCTGTGTGACAAATTTCAAATCCACGTTATTTTCTATAAGTCTCCCACTACTGGACTCGAAGTCTTTTCTGATAAAGAGACTCACGACTCTGATCAAATCTGGATTGAGGACAAATAAAGGCATTCATTTTTCATAACATTACGTCAAGTGAGCAGGTTTCCTAATGATAGCAAGTTAAAAATTATGTTCAGTAACTAAGCAAGTGAGGTATAAAAAATAGAGGCTCGAGTAAGTTGTTAAAATAAGAGATGAGTACTGGATTGTAACGGCGACGAACATCAAAAACCACCAACCATTGCTTATTGTACGGGTTGGTTGCAAGTATGATCACAAATTATTCAACTAGAAATATATCATTGGGGATTAATTTGATTCTTAAAGTCAAAGCTTTTATTGTCAGCATCACATTTTTTATATTTTTGAATGTACCTATATCAATACAACCGATGTCCAAGGGTTAGTTAGCTCTTAATACATACATTAATTAAGTCACATAAATTAATTGAGACAGGTTTAATTAATTTATACGTCGCAGAATACTTTTAAGGTGACTGTATTGTGTCCGTGTTTTAACCTAAACGGAGAAAATATTCTCCGCGGCCCTACTTTTTAAACGATCCCGATAACGCGTATCCGTTTATTTACATGGACATATCCGAATAACATGTATTCCGTGTTTTCTTTTTTATTGTTTCTATTACAAGTATTATAAAATTAATTTATCCACAACCACAATCCACAATTTTATTATGCATTTTACAAATAAAAATATCCTTTAATTGTATACCGAATATAAAGATATTAAGTAATGAAGAGAATAATAAGGTATATATGTATCTGTATTTATGTATATGTATCTGATTTTTTTAAAGGATACAACGTCTTTAAAATTAGATAAATGTGTGCATTTGAGCGAAGACGAAGCGGGAGCTACTTGAGTTTCTTACGATATTGCGATTGCATTATTGTATGTAATATATACCGATGTTTGACCCACGTTATAGTTACAATGGAAATTAGAAACATACGAGTATTATAGATGAGATCTCAATTTTACGATATCTCTAGGTGACTTTATCTTGTTTGCAACTAGTGCTTGCCATATGGAACCGGTTTCCCTTAAAATGGAGAGCGTAAGCCTTGAGTTAAGATAAAAAGTTTATTATAAGACAACGTAAATTATGATCGCAGACCGATCCAGATACAATTCACCAGAAATCACTTGTACGTTTAATTATATATACATGATTTTTCAATTTTTTTTATTTTTTTGTCTTGATTAGATATCATTAAGTCATAAGTCAACTTGGTAAGAGTCAACTCAGTCAAGCCGTACTTGAGTTATAACGGGACATCCAGACAGACAGAAAGACTGACAAAAATTTTCAAAACAGTGATTCAAAAAACGAATATTAATAATGAAATTTGACAAAAAAGATGGAATATACAGACACACAGTCGCTACAGATTTAAATAGTAGTATAGATTTACAAACCTCTCTGTAGAAAATCCGTACTAACTTTTTTTATTTTATTTAGTGTTAATAGATCCACTTGCAGGAATTAATAGACTCATATTGTACGTAGATATACCACGGTTGTCTGTTATATTTCACGTACTTATTACACATGTATTACATATTTAATATTCATGGAACACTTTCGAGATATACGACAAAACGGGTCAGTGCCATTTTCTCATGTTTATTTTGTTTCCTGTTATTTTGTTTGCTAGCTATTGACGAGCGTTAGTGTTAACTCTAAAATGTATGTGATCTCATCACCATTTGAACTGAACTACTTACTAAGTCTCGCCTCAAAAGAAACTGGCAGACTACTATAAAGCCTACAATTTTCTCGTCCATAGGTTAGTGTTAAAACAAAGGATTACAAGATTCCTCACAAAGTTGTCCTTCAATAAAACCAAGATTAATTTATTTACATGTATAGAGATTCTAATATCCTCTTGTTATTTTACTCCTAAATATTTGTTGGACCTATTATTATAAATACTCGTAATAAACACTAGATTATAGTCACAGCGTTGTTTATTTTAGAATAGCTTGTGTTACAACGAGGACATGATGATGTATGAGGATAAAATACTAATTAGTTTTTATCCTCTTTGATTTTATGACATTCATGACGCGTATTGCTTGACTTATTTACATAAAGTATTAAAAACAGACAATTAGTACGTTCTATTTGAAACCATCAGCCGTGATCATCTTTCTCTTTCTCATGTTCCATTGATTGCCCTTAGTAGGCGTCAGTGTCGCATTTATTTTTCTCCTGTCGTCCCTATCATTTGTGAACTGCAATCACTCCTGTCTTAGTCATATTATATATGGACACTACAATTATTTCCAAATATTCAAACATCGATAATCTTATACAACATGATATGAATTACTTTTCTGTTGTAAATATTTTACGTCACGTAATTTGTTGATTTAGGTTTAAATTTATTTTTATTTTGAAGGACTTAAAAACATACACAAATAAATGAAACTGAAATTGGGGGTACCATCGCTTCTAAATATGTTGTGCACATTATTGGCATCTCTGAGGATTTCATTAACGCAAGCCATGCCGGTTTTTATGGTACAACACCGAGCGATTATGTCGTATGGGTCGCGATAAACGTAATAACGAGGGGAGTTCCGTGAAAGAACGTAATACACCTTACCTTAGATTGATCATGACGGCCCTGTGGCTTAGTAGATTCTGTTTTCGAACCAAAATTACCAGGTTAGATTCCAACTTGGGCTGGCATTTTTTTTCACAGCTAAACGTTTCACCTTATGTTTCGGTTGTTTGTGACTACTTATTGTGTTTATTATAGCCACTGTAATCCTAGTGCGAATTGTGAGTATGTGTGAGAGAGTGAGTGGGAGTTTTACAAATTAGCGATTTTTACTGATAAATTCAAGATGCGGATTTCAAGAAAAGGTTTAAATCACCGTATGTGTAAAAGGACGTAGAATAATAAGGGAAAATCAGAAAAGGAAAGCAAACTAAACGTATCTGACAAATAGACTATAGTACGTTGCTGTCTACCATCAACCATCAACAAATAAAAAGGATAATACTATTGGACGCTAATCCTAAGCAAAAACTTTATTTGTCTTTGTTACAAATACGCTAAATGTACTTGACATTATTTGGTAAAGGTTTTGTAACAACACTATGAATCGAAGATTAATAAATATTTTTGCCCACTACTTACACCTCAATTACAGGTGATTTTTTTTAGACAATTGCATGGTCCCACTGCCAGTTACTTGCATAGTTTCCACGCCGGCTTCAGCTGTCCTATGAAATACTACATTCATTGCTCGTGTCTACTGGTTCTCTACTGGTTCTGTATGTTCTCAGCGTACTAATGAAATTGATTTTAATTATTACATTCTTGTTAATTAACCTAACTGTTGTTGCTTAGTAGTGCGTTACTCATATTGATTATTTCCCTCGGAATCATTTATTCTACTAGTTAAAATTCGTCCTGCTAATAAAGTATTGTATTGCTCTACAAAAGTGTATTAGTTTAGAAACGACTTTAAAAACATTAGTTTATAATGCCTCTGTTAAAGTAGTTATATATAATAACAATATTATTAAATTTAAGATTAATATAAAACAATATTCAAATTTAAATTTGAAATAAAATTTGATCCACCTCTCTTAGTATCGCCTTCGCTAAAAAATTTCTAAGTCTGACACCTATCTGATTCGCAACGCTTTCTACTTATTATTTTCTATCACTATGAAAAACAATTTATTTTTTGCCGTGTACTTCCTGTTAATATTATCTCAAAAGGAAGAGAGGCAGACATATGAATCCCCGATACATCCTTAAGCCGTCGTTCTCACCTATTAACCAGATATATGAGAAAGAGTAAGGAATACATTTACAAAAAGCGTTTTCGATTCCATTCAATTCCGTGCTACAGACAGGAAACTTATCAAACCTAATTGCTTCACATCCGGATGATCACTCACAGGATCACAAGTGTAATGTAAGACAATAGGGTATAAATAACTGTATATACAAAAATGTTATGGAAGATACATTAATTGTCAGTGTATTTATTACACGTGTCTATTAAATATCATGCGTATAATTTATACAGGGGGTAAACGCATGTGGCCATATTTTTTTTTGCTGAATGTTCAACCTTCATTGCCTAATGTAAAATCACGCATCGCCAAACTAATATCGAGAGCAATTAGACCGTTTTCTGGTATGCACTTTGGCAAAATATTAAACAAATAAATGTCCTGTGTAGAAGAGATTCTTTCAGCCAAAAAATCTGTAAGTCGCTCGGTTCAATTGGATTTATTGACGTACTGAATTCGCAATTAGCCGTTCCTGAAGAACTTACCTTGGTTACTACCTGAATGGAAGTGCTGGCCGGCTTTGGATATTACTCGAGGTTTGCGGGCAATATATGCGGTTTAAGATTTATACAATTTCTTATACACCGCAATCGGGCGTGTTTGCTCCTCTGGGCAAGCTATATACAGGCCCCACCATTATTACATACTCCATTCTCCTTACTCCCTTTCCTTACTTTTTCATACATTTATTGCGACAGTCTCATTAAAGTATTAATAATAAAGTTTTTTTACCGTAAATAATTGAATTTAATTTATATATTAACATAGCGTCCCGCCCCAGCTTTAGGTGTAATTTAGGAATGATGAAAATGAGAAGTTTGTTTAGTAATAAAATATAACGTACATGTCGACACCGCCATCTTGTGTTTGAAAGCAGCTCGTGGAACGGGAATCCTCCTCCACTGCCGTCTCTGGCGTCCTATTGCCCAGTTGCCCATTGCACACGTTCTGTCGTGATAATATTGGAAGTGTTATTTTAATTCAGTGTAATTCCTTCTAAGTCAAAATAATATAAAAGTTATTGGAAGAACTTGTTATTATTATAAAGATAACGCTTCTCTGCCTACATATATTTATTTAACTAACGGAAGTTTTCATTCATCTTTTCTGTTTTAATAGTGTGCAGAGTTATATGCTCTGAACGTGTGTATACGAGTAAATAATTCATAAATTTTAAAGTATAATCATTAGTATGTACCAAATAATGCTGTTTAATTCATGAGTTTCAATATACAAATAACGCTGCCACACATAGGTTTTAACCAAGGTCGAACGAGCAGAACGTGACATGATTAACGTCACTGGAGCTTACTGTCTGTTCAATACATCTAGCTCGAAGGATCATAAAATATTTATCGGTTAGTAAACCGTTCTCGCTTCCTTTCAGAAAAACTACGCCGTACGCTCAGAAATGGCACATGAATTGTTTAAGGACTAGATTTTTCTCGTACTGGTAATTAGAAATACGTATTTAAATATTAAGTGTTGGTTATTGCAATACATTAGACATAACGAAATCGGTTCAGCCGTTCTGAGATTAGCGTGTACAAATGCACAGGCAGATACAAATTCTAACAACTATTACTTTGGGTTCTATTGCGATAATAAAGGCCACTTGTAATAGTTTTTCTCATATATCTGCATGTACAGAAACCGATCAGTTAAAATTTTAAAACAATATTTACAGAAGTTATTGGATATTTTAGCCCGACTAAATAAAGGTCATCGACATCCAGAATGTATTCTCTTCGTTCCACCTATTTGCCTTTATTAGTAATGTACAACGATTCTCAGATAGTGGTATGTAACTGGAGCATCTAGGTATTAGTCAGTGACCTGTAAAAATATGCGTGAACACCCTCCGAACAACTTGTGTTAACCGCAAAAAGTGAAGTTTATTCGTAAGTTGGAATGAAGACTGATAGTGATAAAAATTTAGAAGTGTCTCCATTTTATTATTGTTTAAGGTTCGTCGGAGGTCCTTGGGTTACGTAAGTACTTTCAACGCACACGGGTCACTCGAACATTCGGATGGACCACAGTCCTCCACCAACCTGTTCAGTAGCGGCAGTGGGCATACACCACATTAATTTGGAATACTGAAATCAGTAGCTACTCACTATTTCTGTAAAGAAATAATGTAGAACGCAGAAACTTGAAAACCACAACATTGTTTGATTAGAGAACTAGCAACGAGACTAAACTTAGCAAAGTCTAGGAGTAGTAGATGCTTTGATTAAAACTTGTAAACCACGTTCCATATACTTATATATAACAAGATCTTGTTCTTGATACGGCATAAAATAGTTCTACTTTGGCATGTACCCTAGTTAAGATGAACTACGTTGGTGCAGGATTGGTTCAATAAATACTGGAACATGCAAAACGGAGTAAGTAACAAAGAAATGCAGCTGATGAAACTGGAGACCAATATAACATTATCTCTTAGATTACCTATAACGCTTATCATTACAATGTTTTAAATGGAGTAACCGTGGTAACATATAGACATATAAATGGGCCTTCGAGCCACTTATAGGTACTCGTATGCTATGCTGGACGTCTTTATGGTTTATAACTTTTAAGGGATTTTAGGTCTTGACATTTTAGGGTAAGGTATCTAGTACATTAATAATTTCCGTCCTAACTAAATCCTATTTTATTTATTTATAAAATAATTGGGAACTGTGGAAAAAACAATCGATAAGGTATCAAGAAAGTAATTCGTGAAAATAAGTGTCTGATATTAATGACCATTATTTATTGTTTTTGTTGCCTAATCAGACCCTTTAACAATTCACAAAGTTTGTTGTCAGGTATTGCTCAGAGTAGGTATTTAGTTGAAAGTAACACTATGTTAAATTAAGGCACCGTGTTTTTATTCCCATGTTTACACGAACTTGCATTTGAAACCTAATTTTATTTCGGTTAGATAATGAAAAACAGTTGCGATACTTGACAAATATTCTCATAGACAGGAATATTGAATATTTATAACTTACTTATTCCATTCTAAGCACGCTCTAAAAATTAATGACCTTCATGTTAATATCTGATCACGTAACGTTGCCTGCAGAGAGTAATCTTTTGAAAATTATGTGATTGTTCCCGTTATCTCAGTAATTAAATTCAGAATACTGCTTCGCAAGCAATTTACATGCTTATATTTCATTTAAACTACACCCACTTCACTGTTGCTTTATAATAAAGGCCGCCCGAGCACGGTAATTGGACAAAATGCATTGTACAGATGATGATGTGTATTGTGGACATTTAAGGTTTGTTGTAGGGGAAAACTACTTTCTCTACTTCTGTGGTTACGTCAACCTTGCTGGTGCAGATTTGTACTGCGCAAGATGATCTAGCACACCTATTTACTAATAGTAGTACTAAGGAGTAGTCCTTCTAGATATCTAGTGATAGTAGATATAAACTGATGGAAACAATATTCAGGGAAATAATAGTGACTTGCTGTGTAGTTATTGTACAGTGAACTGTGCTTATACAAGAAATGAGATATTTTTTAATTTTGATATAAAATGTAAGTTATTACAACTAATTAATTTAATAGTCGAATACTGACTGAAAATACATTTACAACTGACCGATCTCAAAATCTGAACAGCTAGGACGATAATGAACGACCCAGCATACGCTTGTCATTTTCATTTTACTGTTTATCCTATCCTATAACATTATATATTATTTCCACCTGATGGTATGTGAACAAAACGTAGTAGGTGGATAAATTCACTAATTTAGTAACATGAGTTTAACATTAAGCTTATTCACATCATATTTACAGGTACTTATCTCTTTGTAACGTTGATTTTTATGAAGCTTCTTCGGTTATATTTCTTCTAAAGCACTGCCTGTTGTCATATTAATAAAGAATGATGCTACAATTACGAGCACATTTTTTTTTAAATGTGTTGAATATGTTTATATAAAGGCATTATTCCATGAAAAGCTCTTCTCGTAACGGCGAGGTTGGCTGTTAACCTGCACTTCGTTCTCATTAATCTTTTGTTAAGAGCAACTTCCCCTCGAGTACTTTATCCCATTCGTTACTTACAATATAACAATTTGTTTTATTTTGTCGGTGATATTTTACCACCTTTTTTGGTAAAATATTTGCACCCTCAATGGAAAAATAGATACAGAAAATAGAAAAGCAAAGGCTGTAGGAATGGTACGCAACTATACTTGTTACAAATAGATCAAATAGTATCGAATTTCGACATAGTCAAACGATGTTTATTTATACGTGATTTTCATTCAATAATATTTATTTTGCTTTAAATCCAAATTATCGGAATACTAAATATACGACTTTAAATCCTAGTTATCCGAAACTAATGGATACCAGTAACTATATTATATCCGTAAATTGGCTAATAACATTAAAAACAATGTTCTAATATCAATAAAATACTCATTGTGGCGTCAGATATTAAGGCACCAGAAATAAACTCAAAAGACCTGAAGTCTAGTGTTTCGTCAAGTACAAGTTATACAAGTTCAATTAAATCCCGCAAGCGATAACGGTTGCAAGGAACCGGCTGAGTAGATAGGCCACATGATGGTAATTGATCCTATTAATTGCATTAATCTTACTCTCTAATCAGCACCCCGGCAGTTTTCCTCTTCAGTACTGCAACCGGAACACGGTTAGAAGTTTAGATGATTATTTTCTAGAAGAAATATCACCAGCTCTCCAGATTGGTAAAATACTTCATCATAATATAAAGCACCGTCGGTTTAAGTTGGATGGTTCAGAATTCTTCAATTTGCGACAGGAGAGACCTAGCGCCTTTATCTTGTCTATTATTAAGCAGGATTAAAAATAGGCACGATGCCAGAGTAGCGTATTTTTACCATGGTAAATTATTTCATTTAACAAATTGGAGAAGGAAATATTGTAACGTCTTTAAGTCAATAAGCACCCTTAAGACATTTTCTTTTACAGATTTTTTTTATTGAAATTGAAATCTTAATAATTGTCTCTGGAATGTTTATATTTATAAAAGCGTCTTTTTATGCAAAGGAGAGATTAAATTCCTCGTGTTTTCCATCAGAACGTGACGCGAACAATGCTCGGGCAATTTATTCAATTTTCTATATTGAAGTGATGTGGAGCGCGTGTGGATTTCCTATATGTTAGTCACGTTTTGATGGAGGATAGAGTTGAACGTTTTCTAACGATGGGAAGTATTTCAGATGTAAGGTGTATACGCAACTAGGTCAAATATATTGGCAGACAAAATGTTTATTGTGGGCACTCCTGAGTCGGTTGCAGGATACTAAAATTATTACTATGAATCAGTCATATTAATCACGAAAATGCATGGTTGAAAGAGTTTCGGTTTGACAGCGAGCTAATATATGGGTCTACATACTCCTGTAGTGTCTAGATATATAGTGACGATGCTGAATCTGCTATTGCGTATGATAATATGCATTGCATATGATAATAACTGTATGCAAGAGATAGAAAGGCAGAGAGTGTGAATTTTGTGAGTTTGTGTGTTTGCAGAATAATCACGGGATCGAAGTCAACTATCTGAAAAATTTCTTTCAACATTAGCAACGTACATTCCAGATGGATATAAAAGCTTTATACATAGTATGAAACGAATATTCTGTCTCTCCGAATGGAATAAACTCCAAAAATACGGCACGATATTCATATGGATTTTACCATGTAGATAAACTGTAAACAGTTCAGGTATATGACATTGGAAAAAACTATAAAACGCCTAATAACAAAGAGCAACGATTACTTCGGATACTAATATCTTACTAACGGTGTACATTGTCACATTTGGTTTCTTCATGTAGTCGATCGCGCTATTAATGGTACCATACTAACAATAAACCATTAGTGCTACGGAGTGATTCTACTAATTTGACTATAATTTTTACACTGACAAATATATGTTTATCTTTTCTTAAAAACACCTAATTAACTTTTTGTTATATGATTCTCGATATAACAAATATGTCATGGCTAGACCATCTCTGCCTATGCTAAACAACTATAAATACAGACGCCGAGTAGGATATTATAACGCCAGGAAGGGTATGACGAGGGCTGGCATAAATGCGAGTATGGTATGAATAATGTACTAACGCAATAGTACCTACTTCGTTCCTTAAGCTATAGAAATTCTATGTTAGATAATTTATTATTGTAATATTATATTTAAAGTCTCGTGTACTAGCCTCATGACAAAAACAAAATCTTCAAATTTTTGTCATTTTCGTAGTAAACTAGCAAGCAGTAAATTAACGATGAAAGAATGAGGGTGGCACACCATACTCCATACGTGGATAACGGAAAATCCAGTATAAATCGATTTTTTATGTTAATAGTCGAAAAATGAGTAGACGAACCACCTGATGGTAAGTGGTTTCCGTCGCCCATGAACATCAGCAAGATCAAAGGTATTATTGATGTGTTGTCGGCCAGTACATGAGAAGAAGGTAAGAAAGAAAGTACAGGACTGTCAATCCCCCCTCCCCCAGCCGGATCACGACAAATCGTTTAGCGGTTAACTCTAGCAGTATACCTAGATAATAGTAATAATATTAATGACTTAATAATACTGACAATATAATCCTTACGCGAAACCCTACCACCAAGCAGGCTGGCTACTGTCGCCTCTTACGACACCCTATTTTGCCAGCATGGGACTGGGGGAGTACTCTAGGCCGCCGATTATTACCGATATGAGTGCCGCCCGTTCCCACCGCCGTATCCCAGTGTAACTCTATTTTGTTCGGATACTTGGACCGTTAAGCTTACCTTCGGTTAGACCTTCTAAATTCTCCGATATAATATATGGATAATCTTCAGGATAATCTATGGATAAGCTGGCAGGGTTAGTATGAACCGTTTTCTATTTTATTACTATGAATAGTGTGTTAAGTAGGTAATAGAGAAGCTTAGAAGACATACATATATTATATATTCATCAAAGTGACGTCAATCAAGCAAAGTTTGTAGAAACCAATCAAAGTTCTAAACTATTTGGGGAATTATGAGCATTAACAAACTTGTAATTCGATTAAGGCTCAACTAGATTTTCTCTTGAAATAATTAAAATTATCTGAAATTAATAGTTACTAAGTTTGTTTAATAAGTATGACGTGACGTGATCGTTTCTAGAACTTCTTGCCTTGCCATACTTAGAATGAACCAAATCGGACGAAATGTATTTTACAGTACCTATTTTACATTAACAACAGGTAATTACTCATATACATTTTCGAGCTAACATATACATGACTTTTTATTTATAAATTCTAACACCTATTTCATAAATACTTTCATTATCCATTTTTGTTATCGGAGGAGCATAATCCAATACATAATAATCTACTGCTCTGAATAAATATGAGTTGCACGTAATTACTATTAAAACCCACTCGACCCAGATCGCAGTCATCCAGTGCATGTTAGAAAGGAGGTCATTAGACATTTTAAATGCGTTAAGTACTCGTACGTACATTTTTCTCTCGTGGTGCATCGATTGCAATATTTGAGGATGTAAGGGTTATAAATGTATTGAGAGGCTACGATGATTAATAATAATATAGTTTTTATACGAAAAATTTTAAATATATATAAGCGGAAAAGAGCCTATTCATCAAATAAGAAATAGACATCATTTGATTGCGGTTTCACATCGCCTTTCTATGGTAGAAGAATGACATGCATAAATATATTTACAAAAAACCTATATGATTAAAAAAACTTTAATTTGAATTAAAATTAAAACTTAGAATTATAATTATTTTCAGGCTGCATCCTATCGTGTTTCTGGTGAAAAAAAAATACATTTTATACAAAAATTCATCCAGCAGCTGATCGATCTCGCATTCATACAACGAAGAGCCTTCATCTACTATTAAGTATCTTTGCTTTATAGACATTCCTATAAAACCTTCGTTCTATGATAACTAATTACGAATAGAAATAACCACGAAACTTTACTCCTAAACTTCGTGCGTGCACTGCATAGCTTAGCGAACTAGTCCGAAGTAATCTTAGTAAATGTAGTACAATACTATTTACTCGTCCTTGCTAAATTTCCGAAACTTATACGATGCGTTGTCGGAATAGCTTATTAAGAGGCTTAGTGTGTCTATACTTGAGGGGAATACAATAGCGAGGTAGGGTCATTTAACCCCTAGGTCAACAGTAGGATAATGTACTCCGGCGCCGTTGACATCTTCAAATAATTACCCGGGTATGAAGGGTTACCTCGAGTACCGAACTCTCTAGGCATAGGCCGCGCCAAAAGGTCGTATGTCGCTTGAGAAGACAACGTATATTCAATTGAATACTATCGACTTTGACGTAAGGTTTCATAACTGTCACTTGGAAATTGGGCACTCGTATCGTATGGTGTGGCGATATTTTTTGCTCTCTACGTGTAAGCTATGGAAAACAAACGAAAACGAAATTCCCTCATCAGTGTTCTCACTGCCCTACGTGAGATGTAGATCCATGGCTTACCTCTAGTACGACAACGCTGTAGGGCTGCTTGTCTATGGATGATCATCACTTACCATAACATGACTGCAAAAATATATGATCTAATACACCGTTTTGTAATGTATTGAAAAAAGATAATTGTATTAATTTAATTTCACCCACATCTAGATGTCTAATTTTTTTTTTTTTTTTTTCCCGCCAAGTCTTCGCACATGTACAATTTACAAATGATAAAATGAGAATTTATGTCTTTATTTGAATGTCATTATTGCTCACTGCGCGCTGTCTGTCAGTCAATTTTCAGAGATTTGTCGAATTCTTCAAGAGTACAGACTCTTGAAGCCATTGTTGTCTATCCTTATTGTTGTGTTATAATTGAATTTCATCAATTCGTTGTTTTTTTTTACTTCTCTTTTTAGTTAATAATTATTATATTAATGACATGTATCACAATAATTTGTAATCGCAATACCATTGTGAACGTTCATATGTATATTCTAGCTTACGTATGTAAGCTTATGTGTATAACGTGATATGTATATATAACCTTATACATGTAAGTAATAAGGGCCATTATGTTTGAAATTAGATCTCTTGCTTGCGAGGGTAGTTGTCAAAGTCTGCACGCATCTCTTTTCAAAATAATATGCTTATTATTGTGATAAAATTAACAAATTTGAGAGTTCTCAATATTATTCTCCAAGGTAATTAAGAATTATGATTAATTTTTGATCGAGGAACCTCTAGCCCAGTAACGTGACAATTATGAGTTGGAAACTTATGAAGCATTAAAGTTTTAGCTGAAGTTCATTTAAGTTTTGTTGAGTCAACATCAACAATAACTTATTTAAATCAAACAAGAGACCTGCAAACAAAGCAGACTTTTCAAACAGGCCTACCGGCAGCGCAAACATATAAAACAAATACAAATATACACTATGAAGGACACACAACAACTTCGACATCGATTTTCTCTACAACCATTTAAAATCTAACAAGATTTACGTACGACTTTATATGACGCAAATCGACATAGTTTTAGCACAATTTTAAGTGGTCATCAATATTTAATTTTGTTTACATTTTGCATAAAATTATAACATGTGAAGAAGCCGTAACCAGAGCTATTAAGAGGTAAAGAAAACGTATAATTTTTAATTATGTACTTACCGACCGGGCTGTCAAAGCTAACTAGTAAAAACAGCTTTAATGTTGACTTTTAGTAAGGCGCATTTGAGAGCACTTGTAACTTTTCAATGTTATGTATTAGAAATAAACTATCGCTTGCTTTGATAAAGGAAAACTCGTAACCTACGTATATCATCAATGTTTTAAAGATGTTTCAAGTCTGACAATTTAGATCTGGTGAGTATGGTGAAATACCCCTAAATACAACGCATTTGGTTTTTTCAAAGTGAACGAAAACTCGAGTACAGCCAGTTACAAATTGTAAAAAAAACCTATATAAACATAAACCTAATATTTAATTGCAAAACTCAGGAATCATCCATATTATTTGGTATCAATCACACAAGCATTGCTATTTTTAAATCTTGTAAGTATCTCTGCTCCCAAAACCCTGTAATGCAAAACAAAAAAAAATCCAGAACTATTTTATGCCAGAGTGTCGACTGGTGGCGTTTCAACCTCTTGAAGAGCTTAACATGAATTTTTTACCTTCTTGATGATGATACTAAAATTTTTAATTATAACTGAAATTTAGTAACACACATCAGATCAAATTTTACATTATTAGATACAAATAAATACAACAATTCATCCAAGGCCAGGATCATAAATAATTAAGAACGTGAATCGTCAGCCGTTCGCCTTATAGCCGAGACATTTGTCAGTTCCCACGCCCAACCTCAATTTCCTATTGGTCTACAAAACTTTGAAATTGAAACACGTAAGTGCGAAACATGGAATATGATACACAAAATCGATCACTTGACCTAAAGCGTGTATGTCAATCACACGTATAACGCAGAAGACTAATTTTGAGAGTGTGGTACAAATTAATAATGCTTTAATTTGAATGACCCAAACATCTGGATTAAATTTTAATTTAAAAGAAACGTAGATAAAAACCTATCAAGGTAAGATAAATAATTTATATATAAATAGATAGAGTTATTACTGCAGATGTAATTGATATTTCTGTGATTGTCTTAGTAGTTATACAATTTGATAACAATTCAGTGAAAATGTTTATTGTAGATGATGACGAAAAACAAAACGCAGGGTTTAGTGTCAGATTTGATGCCGAACATCAAATTGATGCAAATGGCAGGACATTTTTTGTTTAATTACCATTCAGGTAAGTGAGCAAATTTTGAATTCTGCAAAATATTAATAATAGAGTATTCGATGTAGTCTAAATTTGCAGTTACAGTTTGATATAGAAATGTTTTTACACAATCGTTTCTACGCTTTCACTGACTCTATTATTATTTCAGATAATTCGGGCATGTCTGCCCTTCTTCGAAAAGTGTATGCAAGCGTCCATGCCTTTTTCATTGTTATTCATTACTTATGCATGATTGCTAACATGGCTCAGTACTCCGATGAGGTCAACGAACTTACAGCTAATACTATCACTGTCCTGTTCTTTGCTCATAGCATAATTAAATTGATCTTCTTCGCTTTCAACTCTAAGAGCTTCTACAGGTATGCCTTTGAAGTTTATATGGATGTATAATTTTTTTTTTTAGATCTCTATAACATAACTTTCGGATCGAATATTGGTCAAAGCCTTGGCCGTATTGGGGCGGCCTAGAATACTCCCCCAATCCCACGCTGGCAAAACAGGGTGTCGTAAGAGGCGACAGAA
>DWPT01001418.1:0-18744 GCA_018251895.1 Agathymus mariae mariae
AGTGTCATTAATCGTTACTTAGATTAAGAATTCAAAAGTTATTTTAGGTAAATTGAAAATTCGTAAATTATATCATATTTTGTTCAAAATTTTTGTATATAATAAAAATAAACTTAATTATACTGATTTTCTTTTATATATAACGACCGCGATCGTCTAGTGGAACGGTTTATGGTACATTTTGGGCGTTCTGAGCATCAAGTGGAATAAATATTATATCATGAGTATTATATATTATTGTGATCAGTTCCTTTTAATGTTATTGTTAATTTTTAAATATGAATCTAGCAGTTATTTAACAGGCTGTCACGTGTTATCCATGAGGGTGGCAAACTTTTGCTGTTTTGGCTGTGATGTTTTTCTCTTGTATAAATATAGATAAGAGTAATTTAGTTTTACTTAACTAACTATTGTTAATTTTTAATTTGAATGGAATTTCTTCTCGTTTTGAAATGCTCTTTAATGTATTTATAGGACTATAACATATTTTTTTCAAAATAGCAACACGTACGAGCATTTTTCACAACACGTTAATGTATAGATTTAACTTTACGCGAACCCACGCTCCGTCACACCACGGTACACAAATATATCTTTAACATTAAGCTCGCTCTGTAATCTGTGCTGTTGTTACGCTTGATAAAATAAACCATACCATAGATTAAACTAAACAGTAAATTTTCGTGCTGTGTTGCTGTCAATTTATTAGAAAGGTGAGTAATTTCTTGATTTTATTTTATATTTCAGGTTTATTTTTACAACTAAAACAGGAAATATTCACGATCTTTATGAGTTTGTAAAGTATGCTATTATTTGTATGGCCAAAAATGCCAAATAACAGTAAATTTGTAACGCCATTTTCCGCTGTCCGCTATGCACTAGTCATCGGAAAACATTTTTTATTTTATAATTTAATGCATATGAGAAATGTTTTAGTAGTAGTTAAAATAATATCTGTAGGAATAAGAGCTCGCGAGAAGAATAATATTTTTTTGACATATTAAACCTATGTCAAGTTTAGTATCATAAGATTGATGTTTTCGATGACTAATCAGTCTGTTAGCAAGGTCCGATAATTGCGAATCAAATCCATTGAAACGGAAAACGCTTTGTTGTATAAATTTAGCCGTTTTATTTACAGTCCTATCTGAAATCATTTTAATAAGTCCTTCAATTTTTCACCATTTTAAGATTAGTAAATTAGTCAAAAGAAAGTCATGTGTAATAATGTTTTTACGCCGATTTATTCATACCTTAGTAATAATCTATAGTATAAAATGTATGGGGTTGTGATAAATGGGAAAACATGATTAACAAATTTCATGGTCATTCATGTATCCTAATTTGAGCTCATTTATATTTAATTCCACTAAAATCTATGAACCTCAATAATGTGGCCCGGTGCACATCACTAATGATTAATTTAAATATGCATTAACAAAAAGTGTGCCTATTTCACTAATAAACAAATATAAAGCAAAGTATCAGTTTTAATCAGTGATTATTTTGTAACTTAAGATATAACCTCTTGTGTTGTTAAAATTATACAACTTAAGAATCATGTTTTATAACATGCTCTGATATATTTGTTTCATGTATCCTTTAATGCTGTGTCACTGTAATTAATTTGCAATTGGTTGTCTTTTGTTGTATAATTTTGTGTAACCGAAGCACATACATTAATGTAAACTTATAACTCATATTTTATGAAGTTTATAATGTAAAATGTCAAAAAATAATGAATGAAGGAAGTGAACCTTACCGAAATGAGAACTGGATTCAAAATCATTTCCATAAAAATGAAGTCAATGCACTTGAATTGTGACATTGAATGAGACAATGTCAATACCTTGTAAAATGCCAACGTATGGTCTTTATTGAGACTTGTTTCAACATTGGATATGGCACTTATTTATCTTCAAAATTCATCCAAATTTGTATTGCAACATTCTACAATAGTTGAGAATATTAAATTATTTTGTTTAGTACTTTTTAAAATACATGTTTAACTACTTAATATTGTTTAAAAATGCAGTACTTGCAAAATTTTGATTTTGATAACACACTTGGAAAGATTAAAGATGCACAATAAGTAATTCAAACATTTTTCATATACATGCATGCTGACACACACGCATTTTTATCTGGCATTTATATATTTTTTTATGTTCTATTATGTACCACCATTAAAAAAAAATATTTATTAGTCTCTTTATTCCTGTTATACCTGAATAATAAAAAATTATGTTTTCAGTAGTCACATGAATAAAAGGAAAACTACAAGTCATGTATTCTGTTAAACTGTCATAATCTGCTAGACCAGTTTTGTGAGGCCATGCAGTCTAGGATTGTTAGTTCATGTTAAATTCCTGGTTCAGCTGGGTATTCATTATCTAATATAATAAACCATGGTTATCCAATAGTGATATTTAGTGAATTTTGATAAAATCTACTCATCTCTTTCAACCACTAACAGAATTGAATGTGACAATACATTGTTTTCCAGGACAGAAACCTAAAGTAGCTTTTTTACACATAATTCCACTTACAGCATGCAAGTTTTAATAATGGTTAACTTAACTTGAAAGTATATTTGTAACAACATTTAATAACAAAGAATAAAGTTTTTCGATAATTGAATGTTAATTAAAAAGTATAAAAAACAGATGTGTTATGACACTGAGGTATTCATCTGTTTTACAATTTTATCTTTGAATTTCTATATATTATCACTGAACCGATCAAGTGACTTATCTCTAGAGATTAGTTCCTTGAACAGTCTGCTTAGCTTAGGTATTAAAGAGTGATGTGATGAAATAAGTGATGGTCAAGATGGTTTTGTAGTATTTTTAACGAGAGATGAGAGATATTCTATATAGGATACCATGGTAAATGAGACAGCATTTTAAAATTCAATTGGCTTAGCAATTTGGGATTATCTATACTCCCCATTTAGGAACTTGTATTAAAAATACTGTGACATGAGATTTTTGTCTGACTGACTGTTTTGTTTTATTTTTTAATTAAGACCCTGTTGTGACTATAATTTCACATGCACTATGGAGTATACCTATGGTGCAGTTAGTTGTTTTTGATGCCATAAATATTACTACGAATTTTAAATGTTCATTAGGTTTTCTTATAATAGATGAAAAATAAATGTACTCAAGTGACTCATTTCACACATCAATTGAAAGGGCTTGTTATGAGATATACAATAATTTGTTATAGTTCTAAAGTGCAAATTTTACAACATGTTTCAGGAAATATACAAAATCGTCTTTTCCTTATCGTCTTACCGAATGCAAAATGAGAGTAAACTGTATGATGAAGTTCACAGAAGAATCCATCTACCTAAATGCTTTCTTAAATTTTTTACAAAATGCATAGGCACCATCATCTTCAGAAAACCAGTCTCTTCCAGGCAGCTGCATAGAGAGCTGAGAAATATAATAACCTTCATTACCGAGATAGTAGTTCATACTGCATTCCATTTAGCATGGCATACCTTGATAAATGACGTCGGCAAGCGACGAGTCTGTCCCGGGCTATTTAAACCAAATGCCTTGTTTGTTTTTTACTCCATTTCTTGTCGGTTTACCGGTTCTCGTTTATTCTTTTTTTACGCTTTCAATGAACGTTGATCGAGCTGCCCGAATAGGCTTCCTGCAGGTTTCATGTCATGTAGCTAATTTTAAATAAAACGAGTAGCCACAATAACTTTGCAACTATACTGGTAACATTATTTAATCTTTACTAATAAGGCTATGAATTAATAGTAATGATATTTACACAATAAACAATAGTTTTGAATAAGTTAATGATTAAAAATAGAGTGTAATTATTTCAATATATTTTTTTAATATACTGGTAATATTTACAAAAAAGTTAATAATACTAGAACATCGGCCGCGTCGACTTTAGAATTCGCTGCGGAGAGAAATTTAACAAGTGTGAGTAAAAAAAGAAATGGCCTCATGTGTCAGCGCTGTAGAATGACATTGCAAACATAACTGCGTTTTAAAAATCTGCATTCATCTTTACAACGCGATACAGTGAGTTTATTTTTCCGTAAAAAAAGCATCGTGTTTCAATCCAAGTAATACTACACCTTTTGTGTGTCAAATTTTATCCAAATCCCTTCAACCGATTATACGTAACTGAGTAACGTACAAACTACGATCTATGTAGTTTTCTATTTTTCTAATTGACAACGATTAAAACGAGAACTCTTCATATACCTGTACAGTATATTTAAAGACTCGGTTCCAATTGTGGATACGATCGTTTTAATAGACGTTGCAAGCCTCTTTTCTCATTAGTGTCAAGAGCAACACGATTTTGCATTTGTCTAAGATTAGTAGATTCATAACTATGGAGAGGAATTGTTAATATTTATCTTCCGTTAAATCTTCCTCACATCTTACATGGCTTCCTGTCAGTTATGTTAAATGCTAGCACCATTATTATTGACAGCAAATGACGCCGTGTAAACTTGGCAAATCAATTCTATGTAGTGAGACTCGAGAGAAAAGCCATTTATTTTTATTAGTATATTTTGCTCTTTTAATCTATAAAAAATATTTTTATGATGACTATGAAGTCATTAAAATTTTCTCGTAGAAGATTTTACACATTTATGTTGTTCTAGTAACTCGCAATAGTAGTTTACAAATAGGATTGCTATGCTTAGGAAAGGCTTTTCTTGATGTATGAATTAGGAACATTCGTTATCACAATAAACATACGGTCGAAATCGTATTTAATACTATTAACATACAAAATGTCCGTATTAATTTTTGTTTCCTGTTCCGCTGGAACAAATCAATTTCCGTAAGTAAATTATCGTAAATGTTGATCCATAAGGTATCAACCAAATTTATTGGTTTATACTCCGTGTGTTGGCCTCTGTATCGATAACAAAAGCCTACCTGCATGAAAGTTACAAAATGCAATAAAAATCATCAACTTACGTCGGACAAAGCCAGCCGAGTAGCGGGTAGTAAGAAATAAAATAGTAATAAAATGAATGCTGCATATTATAAATCTACGAATATCAGAAAACTATCAATCGAGCACACAAAAAATATTATTGAATTATATTTTTGAATTTTGAAATATTTTGAATTTGAAATATTATTGAATAATATTTTTTGTCGCTCTCTACGACGTCGCTGTCTTCTCGACGGAATGACAAACCATTTTGTTTATCAGAAGCAGACTGGTTGTCTCACAGCCTTCACCTTTGTTCTTTATATAAACCGGTTGTTAACTCAAAATCAAAACACAGGAACATTTCGTCGGCTCGATTGATCGAGTTTGTACGAGTTAAAAGTGTCACTTCCAAATAATCATATGTACATTGTATAAATTATCACGCAAGCGGCTACCAAAGCGTGAATGACATTTCTGGAGTTGGTGCAGTAATCGCTATCAGATGACCCATTTGCTCGTAATAACATAAAAGCCAATACGTACCTAATGACAAAATTGAATGTGAAAGTATGTTAAATCGTTATTGTTTTGTGTTATGGCAAGATTAGCTTGGGACGACGTAAACCTAATCGAAAATATTCGCGATTGAATGCGTGAAGACTGCGCCGTTCGAATTATTTTGTTTCTTTTTTTTTTTGCAGATGCATAACTTTTTGTATTGTAGATTCAAATTGACAGCTTTACGGTTCAGCGTTTCCGGTTCGATAAGCATTTTACAAAAACACTTAATAATATTCTATACTGTTTAATAGTATAAAAGTGTAAGGTTAACATTGCCTAGTGATGTTTTTTACGAAAATCAATAACCGTGAATCTCGATGATAAGAAGATAAAATGTGAGATAAATCAATTAATGAGGTTACAATCTTTTTATTAAAACAAAAAATAGACAGGGAAGTAATAAGCAAATAAAGAGAAGGGCTCCCAATTAACTTTCACCTAGCAGGCTTCTAATTCAATTATTTCACTTATCAACTTACTAAAGTACTTAGTATTTACATCATAATAGTCTTCCGTTTTTTAGTTATATTCTGGCTTCGTCTAATCTACTAATGTTCTTAGAAGCTTTTGACTCATCGTTAAATTAGTTCGCTATCGAGACTGTAATCCACTTCTCGTATTATATTTTTATTAGTGCGAAAGTTGCAGCACTGACGAGCACAATCTAAGTGTAATGGTTTATAATTGAGGTTACTGACTTCGTTGTTCATCAAAATTATGCTCCACAATCTACCTTTCCCTGTTGTGGCTTATACAGTTGTCCAGTAATTACTACAACATACAGCGAGAGGTGATAGTTAAGATCTGTATCTACCATATGAGCACTATACAGGTGTCCCATAAGTAGTGGACCAACGGGATGTGGGTGATAGAGGGGATCTCTGTCTATTTCAAACACACATTTGCCACCCAATAATACGATGAACCTTGAGACACGTTTGTTAGGACACGGTGGTAACCCAGCCTCAGACGAGGAGTGAGCGCGACGTCTTTTAAAAACACTGTTTTTATTGCGTGAATTAATCGAACACAATCAAATGGACGATCATTGTATTCAGATTTACGCCTAGTCACATAAAAATGTAAGCGACAATTGATGACATCATCTGGTGCATAATACTGCTAAATATAACCGCACCTCATTGCCGCCGCTTGAGTGCAATAGAAACTTAAAAATGGCAGCACGTTTAACCAAACCAATCATTTGACGGACGTCGGTTGTACGGTTGGCTGGATATCTTAATGTAATAATACGTCTTCAAGTAACCGTATTCGTCGAAAGGTCGAGTTTGATTTTTTTCTGAGATGTAACTTCATAAATCTTCTCTAGTACCGATACTGGTACGGTAGCTTTGTAGCTCACCTCATGCTGTTGATGTGTTCGGTGATTGCTGGTCTTACATTTTCACTTCACGTTTTACATAGGTTACATATTACATAGATTTTTTAATTTGAAACTTTGAAAGAAGAAATGGAATGAATCAGATAATAATTGATTTGAATTAAGAATCCGAGGCAACGTTGGTAACTATAATGAAAGACTTCGAATGAATCAGACGTACAGACATGTGAACCAATTTGATAATTTCCTTTACATGCTTCCCTTATTTTATTATTATGTTATTTTCTAATTAAATGTTATTGGTATATTATTAGAAATGGTACCCATAACAAAAGTTTCACCTTAGCATGGGTACCAGAGTTTAATAAGCAGTTATTTCTGGACCAGTTAGAAGCTTTATTGTATTTTCTTTGTAATACTACACTTTATTTGCAAATAAATAAATGAAAATTTGCAAGAAGAGAAAGACGCAGATTAAGGCGAAAGCGGAGAATAGCGTATGCGTTTCATCATTTCGTTCTTGACGAAACCAGATTTTATCAGTAGCGAATAAGGTAAATTACAACGAGGATTTTTTTTTTATGTGGATCATTAAATATGTTGTCCTTGCTGCATCCGAGGGCTGTAATATAGTGTCAGAAGATAAAAACCCGTACAACACCTAAACAGCAGCCCATAAAAAATACAATGAAAGCTATTTACAACCGTGGAATATAAAGACACTTTTAATACTTAATGTTATATTTTTAAGCTAAATTAACCTTCTCTCGATATTTATTCAGTTACTTGAGCAGGATAGATGTCGTCATATCAATTTATTTTGTAATAACTCAGTTCAACCGCAAACACCCTCTTCGGGGTGTTGTTGTTGATGTTTGGAATGTAGTTTATTATCTGTACGTGAATCATGCTTATTATGAAATTTTATTACAATAGCAGCTCTCAATATGCACGATCCATCGGGGTAGAGAAGATACGATTTGATTTTGCAGATTTAAATTCTTCATATAAGGTACCTTCTTCCAATTAAGTTCTTCTCTTCACTATTTCAATTTCATTCGTAAGGCTAAATAATTACATCTCATCGCATTGCCTTTACAGTTGCAATCATTATCGGGTGAAAGTCATGGAGGTTCAAAGAAAGCATTTGTCCATAATGTGTCGGCGGACCTGTATCTATAATTCAATCTTGTGTTTTAGATCAATAGCTTCATTTTCGGTTTATTTTGATGCAAATTCTCATTAATTACTGTTATAACAATCTGCTAAAAAATTATCTTGCTGTCAATTTTTTCGGAAGTAAGTCTCACAAAGAGATTTATGATCATCACTTATTATGTATCTTAGGTGGTCGAAAAAATTTCTTTATTTGATTTTTTTATCTGATAAGTAAGCACGGACATTGTCATTTCGAACGCCATAATCAGCAATGTGCCTATTGTTATTATATTATTGAAATAATTTAAATAATGACCGTTATCACGTTACATATATTTTAATTATTCATTTTGTTAAAATTTATTCCAATAATGAGGAACAGTTATTCCGTCGTATGCTGTATTAATGCCAAAGCTAAAATTAGCCTCGTTCCCTTCTTGTTGTTGAGATATCCTTCGTTCTGTTGTTGCAGTTAAGGATGTTGCAAATTACTCTTGCCACATAACTGTTTCTATAGTGCGGTACAGATTGTAACTTGTAACTTTTTTATATTACAGTTTAAGCAAATTTTATCGCTTGAGTTTACATGAGCATTTATTTGCCAATGAACTTTTATTTCTCTTTCGTAATCTTCTTTGAAATCGATAGTGAAAGTTTTTCCACGATACTAATGTTTCACGTGGATGTATTTTACTTACACTGAATCGTAATATATTTACATAAAGTGTGTAATAGTGTTAACTGAGCCGTGTGTAAGGACGTAACTGTTTTATATTCAAAAAAATCTTATGGCATCATTGTCATATACATGTGTATTATAGATCTTGTCCTTGACTTGGATTCCGAACCATTTAATATTGTTATTATTTAAAATAATAATGTTTTTAGTACATAGAATTTGTCCAGACTTCTTTCCAGAAACAGAGCGTGAATGTTATTATGGAAGTTTGTATTATGTGAAAGTAAATGTAGGTGAACATTATACATGAAAACAATTCGGTCATAAAACTTTACGACTTTTGAGAATATTAGATAAATAATATTATATAAATAAATATACAAAATTATCTGATAGACGAAGTGCTCTATAGGATTATTGTACCTATTTTTGATAATTTTAAATGCATGATTTTTTTGTTCATTTAGCTAAACCTTCAGCTACTTTCTAGAAAATCCAAGGTATTACCTGTGCCAACTTTTAAAAACTTAGCATTCAGCTCAGTATCAGTTCTGACCTCTCGTTGCAAATCCACTGCGGAGGAGCTAATGTACATTACGTTTGGTCGGTTAGACGCGCTGGCGTCTCTTGTATCGATTCTTCTGACCTTGCTTATGTAATCTTTAAATTAATGGTTTACGTGTGTCTAGTGTCCTTTTGTACTTGCTGTCGCAGTTCGTTTATCTTGATATCTTTAAATTACCTCCGGTAGCATTAACATTCAAGAGACATCAGAGATATTTATAATCTTTCGGTTTCATTGCGGTGAGACAATTAACAAGTGAGCTTACCGCATTTTTTTAATCAGTAATGCATTAGTAACACTTCTTAAATTGTAGATCACGATGCTTGCGTATTGTTTTGCCTGCTGTGATTAAAAAGTGAACTTTAAATATAAATGGATTTATTAAGTATTTATTAAAAAAAATGTTTAAATCGAAGATCAGCATTTTTATTTAGTATTCACTTTAACCTAGAAATTATGAAATACAGCGTTTAGCAGCCGTTAGACAAAGTAATATCATTACTTTTATCCGCATAGGTGAGCTTTTAGACCTTTCCTGCAATGAGCACTAGAGCAGATTAAGTGCTGACTCCGGCTCTATCGCACTCGATGTACACAACTATACTTTAATGTTCACAATTAATAACATTTAAGAACTAATCATGGTACAAAATATCTACAAGCTTTCAAAATGACTTCAGAAATGTCACACGCACTTTTAGCACCAGTTGTATGCAAAATAAATGTTGTTGATATTAACTGGTAATCTAACCCTATTCCGAATTTAGCCTTTCCATAATTCTATTTCTTAACTAATTATTTATTAACACTATTATAGATTTTTCCTTAATCGTTCGTGCGTAATTTCTAAGTTAAACTCCCTTTCTGTTTTATACGTTGATTATTCTTCTCATTGTCAACAAAGTAATTGGTTCCTAAAAGTTTGTAGCCGTCTAGTTTTGCTAAGTCAATAAATACAAGCGTGGTGATTCACAAGCCCCTGTATTGTCTATGTGTGTAGATGTGTACAGATGTTTAACTTATATAACTGCGCATGTAGTGGCGTCGGTGGATGCGGCAGGGGTTGCCACCCTGCTTTCGATGTGTAGGGCGGTGCCGTGACTTATTTACCGATATATTATTCCTTCCTGTTTTGTTAATCCATTTATTTTTCTTGTAATTAAAAGGTGTAATGTAATATATTACTTAAACACAACTATATAAACAGCAAATTATATTTGATTCTTGACTATGATTTCGATGCATTTACTTTGTATCAAATACCAACATAAGTGAGTAATGATTAGAAATAATTTGAGTTCTAGTAAGTATGTTTGGTTGATCAGATAACGCTGTCATATGTTTATCGAAATATCTGTCCTTTGATATCGACTCGATAAGGCCGATCTGAAACAAGTTGCGTGCGCTGCACTAGCTCCTGGAGTCGAGTCCAGTCGATCCGCGTTGTAGTACGCACAAGCCCACGGACGGGAGCGGGCGTGTTGCAACTGCCCTGAACAGCCGGCACTAAAATAACAGCTTCTCAAATTTTTATGCGGCCAAATTTACCGGTCCGGGTCATTATTGGAAAATTGCGCTCTTCAGTTTGTACGAACATATTATTATCCATTTGCTTGTCATATAAAAAAGTGATTTAGAAACTCAATTAGTGCAAGGGGTTTATTGAATCCAATAAATTGTTCATATTTTTGTTATGTTAGCAACGGGCTTAGCCTTATCGGGCTGTTGCCTGTGTTCTATAATTTTAATAAAATCGCGTGTTTACAAATGAGGTTTTGTGTATTTATTGATTATTCTTCTGAGGTGTAACATTTTCAGTACGTTGTATTTGTTGGAAGGTATTTATTACGTTTTACGTCAGCAACTTATTCAGCTTTTATACGAGCCAGTTTTTTTTTATTAATTAGTCATCGTTACACATTTTTTCTTAGTCTTCTTTCTAATTTGAAATATATCTTCTTCGATTTCTCCGTCAATTACAATTCTTGTTAACGCATCGTTTCCTTTTGTCTCTACTATTCAGTTCAGTTTATACTCATTTGTCTTTGTTGATTTTAAACCGTTTTTGGGAATAAAGTCGTTTCAACTGTAGTATATACCGTATCAGGCAGTTCATTGGTATTCTTAAGTCATTTTCAAATGTAATGATAATTCACAGATTAAAACTCGATAACGATAACGCTATGTCATATAATAACTTACATGTAATGAATATATGTTAAATAATAATCGTTATTTCAATTTTTTTTATTGCTATCAAAATTATTATTTATAATTTATATAAGATGAAGAGTTTATCGGATTCGCATCTGCAACAAAATCTTTCATTGGTTATTACGCTAGACAATGCTGTTATATTAAAAGTAATATTCACACTAGATTCACAGTCTAACCTGAGGTGACAAAGAATTAAATAAATCTTGAACTCAATTAGTATCTGCACAATATCATATAAGACAGTTGGAAAAATGCAGCATTCACCAGCCTAGGTCGGGCCTACCATGCCTACCCTATTTTTTCAATTACCTAAGTTACTTTTAAATACTGTATTTTGACAGGAAAATACTGAGGCCAGCGACTCTTATAAATAAGGCACACATTTAATTCTAAATATATAATTTCGTAATCTCGTAACTGTATGATAGAATCTATAAACTTTATACGGTTTCTAATGATAAGTTTATGTGATAGAAAATCTCGAGAAGTGTTACACAATCTAAATCAATTTCAGTCGTCATCAAAGTGTTGCAAGTTATATATGTACGTTACATTTGACATCCCTGACCTTACGTTATGAGATTTAAATTTCTTGAAAATTTATAGAACTTTGAAAAGAACTTACTTCAATCCACTTGTAACACTAAAAAGTGGGTCTGCTTCATGCACGACATCAAGGGCTTCTGCGCAACACAAGAGATATCGCGCGAGGATTACTTTTTTAGCTCTGTTGAAAATAGCATCCGTTTACAATATTTATTGTAATGTCGTTTGTGACCCGTGTGGTTGAAGTAGTTACGGTTGTAGTACAATGAACGGATGACAAACTCGTCCTTAATACGGTGTTACGAATGTAGATGACGGTTATGACTATTTATCATCAGGAGACTCGTATAACAAACCAAACCTTGCTGGGCCTGGTACCAATGTCACACCTATAGTCATTTATGATTTGAAAGACTTGAATCTAAGTAAGATTCAAGTCTTTCAAATGAGCCGTTTCATTTTAGTCATAGGGAGAGTTCATACTTTGATTTGAATAAATTATCGATTGTTATGGGCTACGGAGAGTTATTTGTGAATGATGACGTCGTTCCTTTTAGATTGTGTATACTTGTAAAAATGGCTACCACAGTTAGCGGTCTTATAATAAAAAGGTCATTATATCCGTCACGAGAGCAACTGCATTGTTGCTTCGCTATCTAGCTCTCGATTGTGAAAAATGCAATTATCGCATGTCTTTCGCGTACTCATGCGTCCATACGTTCGTTAACGTCCTACTTAAAGGAATTCACTCTAGTAAGTGTCAATTTGATTAGCACAGAATAGAAATCACACCTGCCTCAACTTAGTTTCCTGAAATTTTAAAATTTGCTAAATGTCCTACTGCCATTCTATAATCCAAAAATATATAATCTTATATATAAAGGTGGTAGATACATACTTGTCCTTGATTCAATTTTTTTATGGATTTACCCAAGGAAATCCATCTATAACAGCACAAAAATAATAATTTTGTTGGATGCTGTGTTTTGCTACAAAAAACGATGTTACCAAGCCTAGTATATATTTTATTTTGTTATCATTATCTAATAACGATCTTGATATGCACTTATAAGTTTTCTGCAGATACAATTATTATATAATATTACTATCTTGTTGCTTCAAATACCGCAAAAAGACTACAATTTTATTTGTTGTTGATAATATATAATAGTATCCACTAGTGTTGTACAAAATCAAGGTGGCTATGAGTAAAGTAAAAACAAACATCGTCACGTCACTTTGAAACAATGATCTAAAGGGATCAACGACACAGCATTCGCTGAGTTGCGTGGGAGCTGATCTATTTCGAATCCGATTATATCTTGGTCTTACTCTACATCTTTAAAATGTATAACTCCGTCCTTATCTGAGACAAATTGTGTAATTATTGGCAACAATTCCATTTTTCCTCTGACATGTGCCAAAATACACACATGGACGACCTGAGCAAAGTAATGAGGATGGCATTTAATATGATTATTCGTTTACATTACGAAAGTTCCTATTCTAATAATAATAATTTTGATGTTTATTTTTAAATGTCAGAATTTTCCTGCTGTGAATTACAAGTTACCAAAAGATGAAACAAAATCAAACTTAAGACACAATATCGAACGAAAGAACATTTCCAAACAGAAATTAACTCTAAGAGTTATAGGGTGGGTCTCTACTGCAAAAGTTATTTCAAAATTCACGTTTGACTTTCTAAGGCACATATTGTTTCTTGGTCGCGTTCTATTTTCTTTTCAAACGACACCGTCCTTTCTAGACCGTCCAAAAGTTGTTATCATGACTCGCATTCTAATTATCGGTTAGTTTTTCGTTCAGTTCCTTTATTAGTATTCTATAATGGTCTATACGATTAGTAAGACATTCTTGATTATACGTTGAGTAACAACATGTTTTTAAACTGGAATAGGGGATCTTTTTGCTATTGATTTGTTTTTGTACATTTGGGTCAACAACATAGTTGTCGTCTCAATTTATATTACTAATTTTAGTGTCATTAATATCTTCAGTGACATATATTTATAAGTTAAAAACTATTTTTGTACTGTAAACTGTTTAACGTAAAACTTGATGGTGTTCGATAAATTGTGTCAGTGAAGTGAAATGGATTCTAGATTGTAGAACGCAGCAACTAATATAATGTCGAAGACTTTAAACGCCTACAGAATGTGAGTATTATATTAATATTTTATTCTAATTAACATTTCCAAAAATATATTACCACAAAATAATATTTATTAAATATCACGCTTACGACCAAAGAATCAGTTTGTATAGGTATATAAGTTGGACAGATAATATTCAGGAAACCCTATAGCTGTATATATATATATATATATATATATCTGTTCTAATATGGAACTGGATAATAATGCTTAAAAACGAACTACAAACTATTTTTTCTCTTATTGTTGGAGCTGAAAAAGTATCACAGTCTGATTTTTACTCGTAAGTTGATTAAAATTTTCATTGGTTTATGATCCTTCAAAGGGTTTGAATTCCAGTAGACACATGTTAATTTTACTTTATCGGACATCTCAGCGGCGATTGGATAAAGGAGACGAAATGGAAAATTCATTATGTACCGTCGAATGAGATCGGACGTCCTTGGGATTGTCCTTGAACTTTAGACCTTAGCTTTTCATCTGGAGATGTTGGACGTTCGATGTACCTTTCAACACGTTCATTCGGTGATTATTAGTTATATAGTATACCTAGCCATTACAACTACACTTCGCTGAACTTAACGATCAGGACAAATAATACAATATATTAATATAATGCAAATATACCTATAGTCTAGAAGAAATTCGATAATGTAAATGATAAATCGCATCTAAAAGTACCTACTATATAATTACTACGAGTAGAAGAAACAAACAGAATAGCGAATTAGCTTTTTAATTTTTCTCAGGTAATTCACTTGTTTAAATTATCAATATTTTATTAAGTTCTATGTAAATACTTGCTGATAACAATTAAAAAAAAAAACCAAGCCTAGAATATAAATCTCGATATAACATCATGAAAGAATAACTTAAATTATGGTAACATACCATAACTGTGATAATCAACTAAGAAACTTGACATTTTACTGAATCACACAAAACATATATAATTTTTCAGGGATAGATGAATAAATTATTATTATAAACAGCACGAATATAATAAAAATAAATAGTTCAAATAAGTTACTGAATAAATCGAATAAACTGCAGATAAAATAAACATTGCTCGAATGTGCATTATAATATAATATACAAACCTTATGTTTCGAACAAAGTATATTTAATAAATCCCGATACAAACCAGACAACCGACAATAACCTGTGCAACAGTATACATTTACGTTAAACTTTAAATGCACCGTTCAGGTTTTATAACGGTGGCCGGCTCGTGTCTAGACGATATCGATTGGCCTAGGCTTTGTCCTTTACGGGCTAATGTGTTGTTATTGTAATAGCCTATGATTCTGTACCGCCTCGAATACCACCCTTTGAAATGTCTTCGTTTACTCCGATCACTTTTGACCTACCCTTTGATCGCGCTCAGCAAGAGTTACATTTATTCTGTGGATGCTGCTATGAGATTTTGATCTTAAAATTTGAGAGAATTATTTTTGAACACTCATCTCCAGTATACTAAAGAGACAAATTTCAATATCTCATGAACATTAGCTACGCTTGGCATTACTTTGCAAGTTAAACACATTGTTATTAATACTTAGTGATGTTGTTATTAATTACGTATTAATTAATTTATCATTATTTAACATAATTATTACCAATTTACTGATCACCATATTTAAAGGGATAATTATAATTGTTTCAATTCAGTATGTGTGATCCGCTTCGTGTTATTTTACCTAAAATATTAAAATTTACATACATTCCATTTGATGCGTGTTCGTCTATTACATAACATCAGCATTGATACCGTAATAAAATCTCATTAAACAAAAAACATTTTAGCAAAAAACATCAAATAGCCGCCTCTACGTTATAATGCGTCAGATAATTTTACTTAGAATAAACCATGATTAGTAGTGTAAGTCCTTCAAAGATCGCCACATAAATTAACGGTTCGTTAATTTTTACTTTACTTTGGAAATTATTAATTCTAAGTTGAAGTTCTTATGACCTTGTATTTACTCATTATTTTTATTATCAAACAATATCGAATATATTTTGTTTTGTACTTCACATTTGGTTGTTAATTTTGTTTACATCAAACCTCATTCTTCTGCATGTTTATCAATAGGGACAAACTTTAATTTGTATCTAATTTAAACATACCTTATGAGTCACGTAAAAGTTCCTTTTTTGCGTCATATTGGGGTAAAAATCCGCCCCGACCAGTTGCCATTGGCACGTGGCCAAAGGCTGCCTTTGTTATAAGAGAAAATAATTCGTTAGATATATCCGACGACCCCCTCTTTCATTTGTTGTTTGCTGAACCGATATCCAATTTATCGGGTCTCGAATTTTATCAGTCTTATAACCGTCAAGGTTTATCCGTATGATAAATTAAACCTTCGGTTTATCGTTTAAATTTTTTTATATATGCTGTTTTTATATTTCTATAACTTTGAGGACACTTTTACAAAGAAAAGAAAGAAAAAGCAGATTTCAAAGAAATCGAACATTGGGAATCTATACACAAAAAGTAAAAGATTATGCTCCTTTACGAGGGTCCTTGCTCTTCGTAGCCATGGAGACGAGATATTTTATGCGCCCCGCGTCGTCTATTCCCCACCCCTGCAAAGGGGCAAGGCCCAGGCGATTTAGCTCGAGTCGATGTTGCACACCATACGGCGGTGTCGTTCTCAACAATTTAAGTAGGTTTCGTTCAATTGGTCTGCTATCTCTTAAATTTTATATACCCTGTAAAATAAAAAAAAAATACAATAAAAAAGACTACTTCAACGGAGTCAGTCATGTTTTGTATTTCGACTATAAATAAGCCTTCAACATTTAAGAACCCAAATGATAAAATAATAACAATTGACTGTAGTCAATTATCAATGAACATAACACTTTTTTAATTAGAAACTGAATAGGAAGTACACATCTCATAATATGTGTGTGGTCATAAGAATGTAGTTATCGTAATATTTTAATGACTTACGGATATTATATACGTCTCATTTACATTTGATTACATTACAATTATTATTCCGATACTAACACGATATATCCGTATGCCAGTCAATGTCAGTATGGTAGTTGATATTTCCATGTTGTAATGTAATTTGAAACCACAGACTTTGGTTCTACTAGATATAGTCAAATACGTTTTTTTTTATTAAAAGTTATCTTTGAGTTAAATATGTAAAGGAAGGGTTGATAAAAAGTAGAATTAGATCGCAACATATGTATATGGTGAAATAAAAATTTAAATAAGAAATAACAAATGTCGTCTAGAATTTGTTTTATTTATGAATCGTGTATCCTAATGATAAATGTGCCTAATCAAAGACGAGTACAGTGTCAATTAAACAATTGAATTTTCTATCATTATTACTGTTATTTATTTATTATTTAGATATCGAATTCTGTCCTCAAGTAACGATTACCAAAAGTGGTAAGTGAACGGTGCCACCCTATTGATTTTGCTGCAATAGTTTATCGGTGATATAATGTGGGTAGTTGTATTTTATTTTCTACCTCTCCCATATTACAATAATAATCTTCACTCGAGTGTTGTACTATGCTATTTATTCGTCATATAAGGGTCGTGAGAATAACCTTTCCCTTTATTGGTTTTACAGATAAAAATCCAAAAAATACATGACCTTATATTGATAATAAAGCCAAGCCAGGTAGGCTACATAAATTTCCAAAAATATATTTAATGGGCATATTGGGACCCTTTACAATTTTGTATAGATAATTGAGAATCTCCTCAGTTACGTGTAATATACATGAGAAACTTAGCGGATGTGGTTGAAAAATTTAAAACTCCTCAGTTTTTTTATTGTGAATCCAAAAAAATACATGACCTTATATTCATAATAAAGCCAATATCTTAAGGAAAACTGGAACCGTTATATCTATTTAAATAATATTAGTTCAGATGTCCCGTACTGTGGTACTTCTTTACCATAGAGGATCTGTTAATAAATTTTATAATGTTTGTCTGGCGGAGTGTCTTTCTGTGCACGCATCACGCGGATATCATTTTACAGATTCAGACGATACATGGTATCATTATCTATTCAACTCATATTGTCCCACTGCTGGGTTTAGATCTCTTCCAATAAGAGTCATTAAGACCACAGTCTGCCATCCTGGCGGAGTGAGGGTAGGTATATATGTAAATGTTATTATGGATCTTTATCTAGGGTACTTTACTTCCCGGAAAATGGATCTCTCTCTTCTCACCCGGGTTGTGATAAATAAAATTTACTAAGGACATTTTCTTAACAAAGTGAACGTAGTATAGGAGCACAAAGTTTTAACTTATCTACTTCAAGCTATTACAATAAATTAATTCTTTCTTCTTTTTCATAGAATTAGGAAAACTGATCATTATCGGACACTATAAAAATAGGAAAATATGAAACTTATTAAATGTTTGATTAGGATGAAATTAATAACAGTTATTATATTATATTATATTATACATATACAACAACCGATGGACATCACGGTAACTTATTTTCCATAATAAGCGTTCGTATGTCTCCTAATGTAACTGTTTCCGAATGGCTTAATTAAAGGAAGTAGAAGC
>DWPT01001419.1:0-18743 GCA_018251895.1 Agathymus mariae mariae
CAGACATTTATGTGACAGATAAATGTTTGTTCTCGGGTCATGGATGTTTGTGATGTCATATTTGTGTATGTCCACGCTACCCGCAACACAGGGAGTCCTAGTGCGGGGGTGTGAGTGTGTGAACGTTTAAAACAATGAAATATGAGATAATATCTTGAACGTGTCTGTGTCCCTAACATAATGTGTGCGAAATAGACACCAGGTACAGTAAGGAATGTGGGTGCATCAAACATTTATTTGACAAAAAAAGCACTTTAAAGTTGCACGATTTACAATTGACAGTCAGTGAAGCTGCATGTTACAACAGCGAGAGCCGTTCCCATCTCGGAACTAATCCACTTGCCCAAAGCACTGGTGTAATCCCATCGAGTACGATGTGCGCGGAGAGCGGGGTTCGTTCAACCGCTCGCGACGGGTCACGGGATTTATCTTTGATCCAGCGCATTTCGACTCCTGTGCTGAATTCTACTAACGACATTTACTTTACATAAGCATTTTATTGTTGCTCGCTAACAGTGCATTCTTTATTGAATTAAGTTAGTCGCAAATGAACGTTCACATCTACGAAACGTTTTGCGATCTGTAGCTTTAAATTCTTAATTCCATTAACAACCGTTATGTTAAAGTTAGACCGAATTACATGGATATATGGATGGATGGTATATTGTATTTTTATTTAGATACGCCAAGAACAAAAGTCACAGAACTTTCACATTTTATTTTATTTTATTTAATCTATTACAATTGAGAAACATTTATATTATGTAAGCCAATTGCAGGCATGCCAGACAAACTGTTTAGGAGAAAAACAAGTGATAGCAGTTACGAAATAACAAAATAATCAATCATAAAAATTATTTGATAAATTAATTAAAAAACAATTAATACATATTTAATTTACACTTAAATATTATTTTAAAAATATCCACAGTTTTAAGTAAAACACCATATACATATTGTGAGTACCCGTGACACAGTGAAATGGGTAAACTCTAGGATGTGTTAAGTTTTTAAATGATATAGTTATTTATTGCTAAATCATGTAGTTATTTATTGCAGTACATGGGTTTCGACGATTCTTTCAAATGAGACATTTGAGTACGAAATGTAAAAATATTGGCTAAAAAATAAAAAAATAAAATCTATAATTTTCCATCGTGTGGTTTAGAAAATCCTCACAATGAAAGTTATTACCACCTCTCGCTGGTGGCAAAGGCCGCCTCTACCATGACGTTCCACTATTCGACTGATTTTACTTATGCATAAAGTACAATTAATTAGTAGCATAACGTCTCTAATCACCCCATTGTTACCGTGGACGTATTTGCATTCATTGTTACTAAGGGTCGCATCCCCCGGGGGTCCGATCAGGTGGCTGATTTGATTCCGAGCTTCTAAGGGTAGTTAGTAATTGCGATCTTTGTCAATGAAACTGTAACAATTAAATTTTCATATAGTCGCCGAGTGCCAACGCGTTAGTAACATGAAACTGTGAGTTTCATTCCAATATTTTCACCAGAGTGAATAATTTTGACATTATTTACGATTTATGAGTACTTACATGAGTAGTGTATGGTTTTATTTACGTCATTGTGCCGTAATCTAAGAATAATATTGATTGGAGGGCGTGAAGTAGGTTGTGTGAAGTTTGTTATAGAGAGTAACAACAAACGGAAACATGGTGTTTTATGCTCGTGTTTGTTAGACATTGCGAAATTCATTTGAAACATTACCAGCGAGCGACCACATCGGCGCAGCACGAGTGCGGCTCGCTCGTATGGGCTGCAGCTATGGTTCACTTTGAAGGTAACTAATTTATCTTGAGAATTATTAGCATTTAACATTTGATAAGCGATAAGGTATTAGTAATTTTATTTTAACGATGATTTGATTTGATGATGAAAGATCTGGCCGAGATGACGGTGCCAAGAGACCAAACGTACAGAACCCGTTAAAATCTTGCAGATTTAACAAAATGCCGAAACACAGCCCACACGTGCGTTCTGCAACGGTGTGCACGGGTATTGAGGATTATTATTAACTCCGCGCATTTGAATACCATTGGTCAATCTGCACCCTCGCAGGGGTTGTGCGGATGGGTGAGGCGCGAGGGGTGCCTGGAGAGCTTTACGCGTAACGTTGAAAGCTAAAAAGCACAAGATTTCAAAGTAGTATTAAAGTTTAATTACTTTTACCGTAACTCATAATTCCGGTGGCAGTTGCCGTCAGCAGTTTTTTATTCACGCAAAATAAGAGAACTGGACTTACGTAGATCGCAGTATGTGGAAACAAATTGTCGCTCGCCTGTTGGTGAAACAAGGCAATGAGAGCGTGAAAAATTCTCAGTTACTTTACTTTACTTACTAATTTAACTATTAGCATCACAAAACAAAATCCGTGCTATTTCTCTCTCCAATTTTGCACTTACTTCATCCAATCTACGTTTCAAATTTTGATTCTTATTTTGTGATTAGAAATTGCTCCGGAACGTAAAATAATTTATGACATTTATGGAATATCACATGCAGCAGTTCGTATTAGACTTAAGATTAATTAATACAAAACTATAATACACCGAATACAGCACGGCGGAGACAGAAGGTCAGGTTAGGGTGGCGCCAATTAAGGGAGACCTATGTCCAACAGTGGACTATGAAAGACTGATATATAGATAACTATAAATACAACAAGACACAATGTCGTTTGCAGACAGTACCGAAAATCTGGTACTTCCAAAGCCATATTTTTAACAGAACATATTTTTCCTATTTAGGCATCCAGAACTTTCGGTCTCGACGAATTATCCTGTCTTTCATAATCGTTGCAATCCATAATCCTCCTACTGCCGTGTGCTAGGGTCTCTTCACACAATCAGAGGGGCCACGCTGGCCAACGGCGAATTAATAAACTTCACTCACCTTTGAGCACCCCAGTGTACAAAATATTTTTGTTAGGGTTATTGCCCTCGTGAACAATTGTCCTATTCAATAATTATTCTAATAAACCCTAATTTTTTTCTTCTCTGTAGTGACTGTGTGTGTTATTGAACTGTATTGAGTTCAAGTTAATAAGATTTTTAATCTATTTCTTTTAAGATCAGTGCAACCGTAGCCTAAGGACCTCTCTGTATAACTTTAGGAAAGGTCAACTACTAAAATCTTTAGACTTTATCTTAAATTGTAGCGCATTGTATCGTACCAAAGTATAGTACATCATTAAAAATGTCACTGGTACAAACTGGAACGATTGAATTTGATCCAACCATCCAGGAGTTCCATTGATGATCTCCTGACCTCATCATCAGATCTTTTCCATATTTGTGTGAAGCTATATGGCTAATATGTAATTGCAAGTCAAAAAACAATCCCTTAAACCGACCTAGTTAACTCAACGAACGCGGTGAGGAAAATCAAATTGAACCTGAAGGAATACCTAACTAACTCATTACGGCATAAAAAATATTGATAAATATTCGAATATTCCGACGCACTAGCAACGTCTGCCTCTCTTCGTCGTTCCTGGCGAACGACAGAGATGGATTGTACATTTTTTTGCGAATCAAGTTTTTGTGGCAGGCCGCGTTACAGTTTCGTAATACCAAGCGGTCGTGGGAGGTCATCTTTTTTTGTTAAACTCGCCCCGAAAATACCCTTTGGATCAAATGTCACGATCATATTGCGGTGTTAGTTTAGTGTTTGGCGCCAAACAACTGCGGTTTTTAAAATGATCATCTTGCACTGAACGGGCAAGGAGTCCACCGGTGTGCAGTAACCATCACCAGCTGTGGAAATCTGCAATCGACTGCAAACTATACTACGAACAGCACGATGGAATACAAGGTTTGTAGACCGCATTATTCATTAAAGTCTTAACCAGAATATTCCTAGTAAATCGCTTCAGGAACTTAATGACATAATCACCAGCTGTAATGATTAATCTGCTTCAAGCGAAAGGTTCACATTGATTTCCCTTTTCATTTCCATCCTCTACAAATGTTGCGCTATTAGAACCTGTGTCCAGTTTTGCGTCCAAGCTAACATAGCTCTAGTGAACAAATGACGTGCACGAGTGCTTTATTACAAAATACCTATACGATTAAATGATTTTGAATTTGAATTTGGACACCGGCGACTAGGCTGGACCATTCCGTGCAATCGCTACGGTGTTTTTACAGGTAGTAAAAAGTTTTAAAGTTAGTAGGCTCGCAGACATTTGACATATTTTTTTTTACGTATATGGAACTCGAAGGTATATTTGTCACGGTACTGTATAATACAAGCCTCTAAAAAGACTTCAAACTCAATCTCGCTCACGGTGTCTAGGGCTGCCCAGAACGAGAAACACTGTTTAAACTATTAGACCATTGTCGAAGCGTTCTGCACCGCCGAGCCGGCCGCTCGGGATGGTTAAATCCGAATTCTCCGGGGAGTTATTGTGCGCTCCCTAGCGCTTATTAAATTTATTAAAACGGGTTGAACGGCCGCTCAACATTGCTCTCGCGTGCTCTCAGCGCTCTGACCGGCTGAAGAGGTCAATAGAGACAGAGCTGAGCCAATACTCCGGATCTACTTTGTTCTATGAAACAGCACCGGTGGCGCGTATTATCCGGCCCCATACGATAAGTGGCGGCAATTAAAGAATATATTTTTTAATTGTTATCGAACTAACAATCGAGTATGGTTTCCAATAGTCATATTTATAAATTTATTGTTGTATTTTAGTCGTGAGGAATAATAGTTGAATTAGTGATGATTTGTATAGAGACAGTATTCTCTTCGAGTTACATGTCTATGGATTTCTGGAGTTGCAGAGCAACATTATGCTAAGTTATACCAATAAAAAAAAAATTTTTTACTTTACAAGAATGTCAACAGTATGGCGCAATTAATTACAAAATAAGCACTGAAATACAGGAATTATCATAATTACTACAACTAATATTCGTCCCACTGCTGGGGACAATGATTAGGGATCGAGAGATAATCCACCACACTGACCAAGTGCGGGCTGACAGATTTCGTTAACATATGATTTTAAACTAATGTCATCGCGGATTTATACATTTTATTATGTGGCGGGTACTCACGATACATTTTGTTTGTTGCCAATATTTCTACCCAGTTGCATAGATCGTGGTCACGGCTAAACCGCCGTGGCGGGTAGACACCGTCGACGAGCCAGTGATAGATTAACCTATCTACCATCTACCCTGCGTCTAGTTCGTTTATCTTCTTCAGTTGCCGTATCACGTATCGCACACACGACACTCGCTGCGTCTTCACGCACTACACTAAACTTTAAGGTAAGCCCATTACCTAACCACTGGATGAAGTTAACACAAACGTGATACCCGTTGAAGGTTTCATTGACCTCTGTGACCGCTGCGGAGAACTGTCAGGTATGCAGGTTTCCTCACGATGTTTTCCTTAATTGAATCAAGTAATGATACATTTGTAATATGCACGTGGGGTTTGGACGTGAGTCTCTCCTGCGGGAAATCATCGTTGGAACCACCAGCCACCGTTGCTTTTAACACTGATATTATGTTAATAGCCAGCAAACGAACAGACCCCCTCCTGATGGTAAGAGATCACCGTCCTCCATGGATACGAGGAAAATAGCAGTACGTATTTATGCAATAGAGATCGGTAACTGATCGTCGGTGGCGACCGACCTTGACGTGTTACAAAGTCCTATTAGAAATTACAATCCGCGGTCATCCAATAAAGAGATAACGCCCCGTTCGTAAGTGTTGCCGCAATCACCTTTCCGTTTTGAACACCGAGTCGTACACCTCGGCAGTACAACCATATGCGGTACCACAATAATTAAACACCTACTGTCATGTCTTTTAAAGTCTGTTTTCGCTCGTAAACTGTTAACTTTATACGATGTACTTATCTACGGAGTATTTTGTAAACATTCTGGTCTTTTATCTGTGAAGACCCTTCACGTTGCGCTGCGCCGGTAAGATGGAAACTTAATAGTTCTCGAAGAGGGACAAAAAGTCGCCAGAACACGAGAGGATTTAAATATGGAATGCGCGACCGGTAAATCACTTAACACGTAGGGACGTGCGCTCGACGATCGGTTTATCTGTCCGTTAGGGATGTTCCCGACTCGCTGGTTTTTAACGAGTCGTACGATTCTTTTTGTTTTCATATTGTTACGAATGTTTGTCATATTTTTTTATCGAACATGTATTATTAGGTTTATGAGTTGAGCTTTTCACTGCGTGAATTTTATGAGCTATTAATGTTAAGTATTCGATGCAAGTTGTCGTTAGTCATCAGTCGTTAAGTCTTAACGGCACTCTTCGGTTTGATTCAACAGTTCCAATTTGATCACTAAGCCTTTCAGTCCTCTGCTCGGTCTTGCATGCCGTGGCTTTCACGTTATTACGCTTCAGATCGCCGTGGCTCGATAATGAATGGTGCTCTGCTAATCGATGCGCGCTGCAGCCGGGACTTTACAAATATTATTGTTATATATGCATATTAATTATTCATTTATTATACACTGATCATTCACATCGTTCACTCGTTACTGAACTGTACTCGATAACAGTTCGCGGTCTGATGTGGATCTGTTTAAGTATCACAAAAATACGATAATAAACGTCGTAAAACTCGTGAAGCAATGGTAATTGTGAAGAACGTCTATCTTTGTATCCTAATTCCTAAGCGTACCGTTATAATTATATCTGACAGTCAAAGACCAGATACAAGTCCTTCGATACGAATGAAATAGTCTCCTCCGGCTCGTCTGTTCCTCATATGTATGCATGTACCTCTCTAGTGTTATACGTGAATGAACTCAGGTAGATTTTTGGAAAACTCAGTCATAAACCCAAGCAAACAAGTTGACATAATTTAGATTTTCTTATCTCAATATTATTTTATAGATGCTATGATCTGTGAACTGTGATGACAGTTAAACATTAGAAATATTGTTTATTTTATAAAAAATATTTCCCATCTTCAGAGAGATAGAAAAATTCCTCCGAGAAAGCGTTTACCCAAACAACATTCTAATGACAATATTAATGTCCCCTAATCAGTAGTACCGGCAATAACAATAAACAATTAAAAAACAGAAAATTTATGGCATGTTTACCATCAAACGTACAAACGTATCCCACTACGCAACACGACGAGGTTCTCGTTTCCACGGCGAACGCAAACGAGTAATCCGTTAATAAAACAAGAAAACCAAAGAAATGTTAATAACAAATATTTAAAGCTATAAATATATAGAAAGAGAAAAATAATCCAACAAAGATTAACCTTAACTACACTTGTTGCAGCGTTCGTTCATGATGTTGATTTTCACAATAAATTCAAAAAGTTTATATGTGACACCTTTAGGAATTTTCCGGGGACGCGTGAAAGCAAACTACAAACAAATGGATACATTGATGACTTTAAATATTAGCGGCGCAACCGACTTCACGCACGCTATTAGCTTACTCTGTAATTGTTTTATTTTGGTATCAAATAGGTCCTGAAGAATTACTTTTGTCGCTTCTCCCTATGACACGGAGCTGAGTTTAAAAACGGCTATAGAATCATCGTAAAGACAATATTATTACATGCCCGAAAACGTGACGAATTGACCATTTTTCGAACCATATTTTCGAATTGCGTCAACGTTAACAAATTGTCACATCGCGACTGGTCCCGCCGATAGTGTATCGTTCGCTCGTCGGCGATGAGTCCGAGACCCGATCCATTCGGTGACATTGTTAACGAACGCTGCGTGCAGTCGCGTGGTCGACAAACGAGCGCGTCGCGGGACAGGGGCGGACAACATTCACATTAAATACAACTAATTGTACATAACCAACAAGAATTACTTCTGTCGCCTGTGCCGTCTACCATCGTGAACCTTTTTAACTCGTTTGTTAGCTATTATTATAAAAAATACTTTCAAATAACAAACAGGTACAAACATGATGGTTCCAAAAAATCGGATTGGCGTTTAGATGGATCTGTTAATCGATTATTGATTGATATTAATTTGTAGATTGGTGATAAAGTTAGTGTCGTACTAGGCACAAGGCATTCCGCGGCAGCCCCGAGCGCGCTCAAACTGGTTCCGTTCAAGGTAACCGTGGAGCCGCTGGCCGCTGCGCACGCATATCACACAGAATACTGGCACATACTGTAACTTAACACGCTGCAACCAGCCATGTACCAATGACAGATCAGTGGGTTGAAACTTAACTTCGCACTGGGGTGCTGTGTGTTTGAATCTTCCATTTTGTCTGTGGATTTCTGACAATTGAACTGACCCATGAGAATCTGGTCGTTTTATCTGCAGATTATAAATAATCTGGCCGTATTGGGGCGGCGTAGAATACTGTAACCAATCCCGTACGGGCAGAACAGGGTGTCGTAAGAGGCGATGGAAGCCTTCGCTTGTTAATATTATCACTAGTATTATTAACTTTCCGTCAAGCCTGATTGGCCAGCTACCACCCTCCTGCTCGAGTCAGCCGCCAAACTACTCGTCGTATTCCGGCCGGGGCCTTGAGAGCCAATACCTTCTTTCTTACCTTCTTCTCATTTATTGGCCGACAACGCATCAATGATAACTTGTGTCTTGCTGATGTCCATGGGCGAACGTGACCACTTACCATCAGGTGACTCGTCCGCTCTTTTGTCGGCTTTAATATAAAGTGTAGTTCGAACAGGACTATAATCGTAGTTAAGATGAAGTTTGATCAGAGTCGATGAGCGACGCTAGGCACAGCTGTGAGATGGACTGCCATGAATACATTCCTATCAAAGACGCGTTAAACATTCAGGCAGTACTCGTCGAATCTTCCTGGAAGCTATTTAATAGACTAAAAATTTCTTATTAGGTCGGTATGCTCTGCGTCGTCAAAATCTCCCAAATGGGATACGCTCAACGGCTGTTCTCTCTGCTGATCAGCCTGTCCCAGATCCTAATGTAACCAAATGTTGGTCCCCTCTGCCTCAATAGATAGCATCACGGCCCGACAGTCATCGCTCGTTAAGTTTTTATATATCTAAGATGATAATCATTTGATCTTCTTTATGAGCTCCATTGTGGGCACGATGACGTCTACGGGCTGGCTGACTACTGGTCGTAAACAATATCGCGGCTGTCAATTATATTGGAAGGAACACAAACCAGCCCCGCTATGCGATGCGATGAGATATACATCGATAGAGCAGTGGGAGTTTGACATTTACGACACCAATTTACTAATTTCGAAGGGCAATCTCCATCTTCGACTCGTACGTCAGAGTGTAGTATGATAGGATCATCTTTTTGTTATATTTATTTTGTTATTTTTATTTATTTACTTACTTATATAAATGCACCATCAACAGATTTTTTTTACGTGAATATAGTCCAAAGTAGCTTTCTACACTTAACTCCACTTACAGGTATAAGAACAACATGCGAATTTAGATAATGGTAGATACAATCACTTTGTTATTGTAATTAAATTGAAGCGTAAAACAATAAAGTTGTTTAACAATTAACTGGTAAATAAAAAATACAAAAATGTTTTTTTTATGACACTTAGATGCTCAGTTTGTTGTAATAATGATTCATTAAATTACCATCTTATCTTTCATATCCAGCCAGTCTTTTCTTAAAACTCGAATATAATCGACGCTGCTCAATTTTGTCGATCGGTTATATTTCAAAAGATTGTTGAATGTATCGTATGTAGGATGCCTGAAGATGATGTAGGCGGAGTTCGGGTCTAAGTTAACATGTTTTACAGTCACATTGTAGAGATAGTTCCGTTCAATTCGAACATTCAATACATTCGAATAATTAAGATCTCTACCGCATATACCATATGTAACCGTTGAGGCGTTGCGTCTTTTAGTGGCCGTGTATTATCTGTGCAACATGACCCAGTGAGGTCGATTTACACACAATAATGTTGTTTTGTAAATACTACGGGTCGTTCGCTGGAAGTCGATCACGTTGCATCCATCGTAGCGGACCCGTGACGACCGGCCACCGGTTGTATTTTAAATTAAATAACATACATCCTGAATATTTAGCGAGAATTGGATACGAATTTGTGGTACCTATTATTGCATGCGTTTTTTCAATTGTATCATTGCGTACTTTATGCATCCTGAACATAAGCTTCGCATCAAAGCTGCGCGATGTATTGCGAAATACAATTGTTGTTAATTAAACAAGTTGGATTTATTGTTGTCGGTGTACCTACAGCAGTGTGTGACGTCACCACAATGCAATGATCTAATATCTTAGTAATTGTATAACATTTAAAATAGTAAAGAGCTTTATTAAAGTGATATGGGAGCTATTCGTTATTATTGGCGCGGTTAGTGACGTATTGAAAACAATAAAACAATACAGCGCCATCTACAGTGAACACACGAAAACTGGAGCCTTCTCAAAAATCAAACCTACGGACCAGTTTTGCGATCAGAGACAACATAGACTCCAGTATTTTTTGGATCCCAAACCGCTAGGTGTAAATGTGTGACAGATAAAATATACTTGCCTAAATTGTTCGAATGAGATGGGGTTTGTAAGCTGAGCAGGTTTTTTCTAAACCTTGCCCTCAACTGGCCTAGGCAATGTTTGTTATTTGATTACATTATGTAAATGAACTCCACTTCGTCGCGATTTTTCCAATCTGTTGGTTTGTTAAAAAGTATTGTTGTAGCAAATATTACATACTACATTTTCGTTTTGTTCATTTCTATGAAAATCCTGTCTGTAAACGAGACGTTCTGCATTGGTTCGCTTGTTTGACCGATTATTATTTAATTATGATTTTACTCTTAGGCAAAGTAATTCGTGCCGCGCCAAATGAGTGGAGGCGGCCCGCGGCGGGTCCTTAGTCTCCAGTCGCCCATCCCCGGGAACCTTCCGAACGGGATACTTTACCCAACTCGTAGCGGAAGCGTTTATGTTTCAACAAACTTCAACCCAACAAATCCTTAATGACGCCATCTTCCTCTAGCTAATAACTCCTCCACGCGAGTGTAATTACTGGTACAGTCGACGACAAAAATTTAGTCATTTTTTTTACTTAAAAGTATTTTAATATAATAGTTAATAGATATAATGGGTTGCGATGATGTTGATTCATGTATGTTTAAATTGTTGCAAGCTTGTATTAGATATCCAAGTGTCCTTATGATACTTAAAATCAGAACTACGTCCCTGTTACCTGCTATAGTATCAAGCAGGGGCCACATTTCACATATTCTATGTATGTTTTAAGTGAAACTTCATAAAACAAATGCATCAAACTGTTTTAATGTTAATTTCTTATGTGCCAAAATTAATCCAAATTCGTCGGTTTTAGCATAAACAGTATATTTTTGAAGTAGGAATATTTATTCAAAGTTTAATTATTAACGACTTTTATCGCCGACAGTACTTACTACGCAGAAGATTAACCTAATTTTGCTGACAAATATTTGTAAACAGATTTTGATAAAATATATACTTGTGGAACGGACGTGAGCGGCTCCGAGGCAAGGGTGCGGCCGTTGCAACCTGCAGTAGCTTTTGGGCGGGCCTGCGCCCAGAGATAAAAGCCTAACAGAGATTAACGGTTAAGGTTGAGATTATGAATTTAACTTTGACAACACTATGAATACAATCCCATCCCATTACTTGTGTTGCGGATTCATGGATTTATATAATTAATTATCATCATTCAAATGAGTAGGGCCCGATAACAAATACGACTTCCAACCAGATCCAGTTCCTGAGGCACTAGAGTTCCGTCGTCATTCCCTCCTCACGCTGGTGTCTCACACAATGTTAATTTACATGATCACACCGCGAGTACATAACAACCGCTCGCCACACGCTAACGTGAGAACATCGACTCGGTGCGTCGTGGCGATCGTGTGAGAAAATACACGGGGTTTATCGAGTACCGCGGAAAGTTACCTAAAACTAGGTGGAGGGAGGGACTTTTTACTAAATATTTTTTAAACGAACATCGTAATGTTAACTAAGGACAGATTTTTAACCGTATAATCATTCTTTACTAGCCTCTTTTGGGTTCGAGGCATTAGCAGAACAGTATAAGACACGGGGCCCCTCCCAAAACTGAGCAGTCTTAGAGTATACTGTACCACGCTTCAGTACGGTCTGGTGAGATAGTTAGTAGTGTACCAAATGTCAGATGATAATATTATGTCGCTCGCTAACATGTGTTGATGACTGGTATCTAATCATAACAATATAACTGCCGTATGACGAGAGCTTTTGGAGTTTACTTACTCGCAAGCTCGCAACTTCCTTCCACCTTCCTTCCGTCGGTGACCACGCCCGAAATTGTTCAACTCGGTACATCATTTTCAAGTGAAACATTGCCCATTGGAACTTGTAAGCGACGCGTTAAAGCACAGCTTATAGGTGAAGGATATTATAGTACATATTAATATATTAATGACAATGACACCTGGAAATAAGTGTCGAAACCAGTTCCGCGCAAGACACTTACTTTGTAGTGTAACGGATGCAGATCTTTCAAGTTGATAAACAAGAGAACACCATTTTTGGTGCAAACAAAACTAACAGCACGCATCATCTGGATTCGTGTAGCTGTGGAAGGTCTGCCCCTAGCACTATGACTTAGGATCATTAAAAAAAGGCGTAAAAATAACTTTTGAGGGTCGGCGATGCATTGCCGCCTGCTCACCGGTTGCACACATGTTCACGAGCGACGGTGACTGCTTCGCACCAGGCGGCTCGTCTGATCTTTCACTAGTCCTCAAAGTCGTAAACACAAGTTAGCAATAACCACTTCTAAACTAAACTGTAGTTACGTTGATACGCAGCCTGCGTAACTCGCCACATCCGTTTGTGTGGATACTTTTTACAAGACTCGCCACATCTCGGCTGTGTACCGACAAGAGATATTTAGAGAGCGCACGAATCGATCCGTCATCCGCGTCAAACTTGATTTATCGCTCTTAATACTTTAGGTGACCGACATGACGTCCAAAAATATTTTCAGATTTAAATATGTGATAAATAATGTTATGATTAGAAGCGATGGCTTCGTGGTTTGAAATTCGAACTATGTATGGGTGGGTGACCTTAGTTCAAATTCCGAACGTTATTTACATGTGTAATATATATATAAACGCTCACTTACTGGGATTTCCTGTACCAGGGGCGTTATAGGCATAGCGAAAAGCCAAGTCCGATAAATAAATATTATGTATCAAATAATTATCAGCCTGATCGTAAAGCAACCCGGGACCACGGCAGTCGGGGTCACCACCATTTCAGCTATAGTAAAACACCGTATACCAACAATTACATACATATGTGAACAATTGCATATATATATCCTATAGTCAGTCTCGTATCATACATCACGAGCGGGGCCACAAATTGCGTCCGATGGTCACTAAGTATGAGTGACGGGAGGCACGCGCCGCCACCACCGCTGGCGCTGCCGCGGCGACGGTGCGGGCCGTTAACCAGACCCACTCCGCATGTGTCAGGTGCCTGTCGAGGCGGTCTACGTGTTTACAGAGCCCGCACAATCAGTATAAATGTAAAAAAATTGCTAGAGGGTCTGGTCCCTAGTTAAGGAGTCAAGTACATATACTAGTAGATAATAGTATGTTGAAATCCACGGCTTGACCGATCGTAATGAAAATACGTGATTGCGAAGATGATATGCGTACAAAAGCCATATACCTATATGAACTTATAATGTATTTCGGTCTGTCTAATGATGTCTAATCAAAGACAAAAAATATGAAAGACACGCCCACACACACACACATATATATATATATATATATATATATATATATATACATATACTTCTGTCAATCGAGTTGTCTTTATCCCTCACTACTACTTTCCGTGAATACTACGCTTTTCAAATGCCCTGACGGTAGTCAACGTTACGCAGGGGCACTCGTAGAACGAAGTCAAGATCCGCTTGTTACGTACAGTCATCATCTGCCTCACCTGATCCCATTGTCTGGAGTCGGCGCGGCGTGTCTCTTCCTTCCATTCATCGCGGTTTCCTGTCATACTTGTGTCCACTCCCGCCTCATTCATATCCCTCCTGATACAATCCATCCACCGTTTCTTGGGCCTTCCTCTCGCTCTGTATCCATCTACATTCATATGCACCCACATAAAGCGATGAGCTTTTATGGTCACACGGTCTTCGTTCCACCCACCACATCCTTGTCACCCAGGACCTTAAACAAATGTATTTTAATCATATCAATACATTTCTCAGTTACACCTTACAGTTCACACGCTTCACCCAACTAAACTTCTGGTCGTGTAATAAATCATACCTCTTGCATTCACTGTATCATACTTTGGTATCTAATAGGAAATATTTATACGACATGAATCCGATCGATCATGTACGTCGAAATGTCGATTTGTCGATTCGTCGGTCAAACGGAAACGGAACGAATACCGTGTTTGTAATACGTCATTTTCGGTGTTTCTCTTGAAGGTTTGGAATATACGTATGCCGCTCGGTCCATCCTGCACTGCAAGACAATGGCACTCGATTTGATTCGATTCAATTTCTGCTGGATTTAAATAGTTTGCAAAGGTAAAATTGGCGTGCTTTAAATGCGTCTATATGTTTTTATGCATCTAATACATTATTATGTTATTATTATTACATGCAATCATAACGATTGTCGACCGTTATTAAGTTTACACAAATATTAAAAATAAATTAATGTCAGTCAAATTTATCGTTTATATGATCATTAATATTAAATTACGATTTACTTACTGCAAGGTCATGGAGTTTGTTTTAATTTACATATATTAAGATACTGACTATCATAGCCCAGTTGGTAGTGGCCCTGCCCGCCCTGCGAGGGGTCCAGGGTTCGATTCCCGTTTGTGTTTGTTCTCGGGTCGTGGGTGTTTGTGATGTCATATTTGTGCATTTCCACGCCACCCGCAACACAAGGGAATCCTAGTGCCATCCCACTCATATCTCTACACAATAGTGCAGTGTTAGAAGTGAGTCTCTGCTTTAAGAGATGGCAAGTCAATACCGACAAATCGATTTATTTATTCGACGGCTGATTCAATATTCTGCACGATACGCGCGTGGATGACGTGCCAGTGAGTTGACCGGCGTGTGATTAGCTCATATGAACTAAGGTTAATATTCAGTTAAATAATACATTGGACATAATATTAAATAATGATAGTACACAAGTACTGACATAATATAATATGTACTGATAGTAAATTGTCGCTTCAGTCACTTCCCGCGGCCGCTCGGCTCGGCTCGCCTCGGTGAAGTGGCACAATGCGCGGTGATTTCTCACAATTCCCTCCTCGTTTTCTCACTACAGATGTGCGAATGAACAATCAAATAATTAACACACCAATTTTCTCACGTTGTAGACGCTTTGTCGCACCACACACGATGAACTATCAATGGTTGCTGTACCAATTCAACTGTAGCAGTTCTGTTGTAATTGTTCTGTTCTATCGCATTTATTTTTTAATTTTTAAATTAACTGTGGTTCCTACTGAAATTATAAATTCGAATATTATTTTCATCAAGCGTAGGATATACGATATACGTTGTTACTCTTGACAAGAGAATAATTAAATTATATGTGGCGAGGTGTTAAACGGAAAGCGGCACGTGACCTGAGCGATGGCAGCACCGTCGCTGTGACGCAACACCCGACGACTCGTTCTACAACTGAGCTTTGCTAAGAGACAGGCAGGCTATGACAGCTCGTATTTCAACTACGTTGGAGACTAGTACTAGTACCAGTACTAGGAATTTGTATACGTTTTATTTAAAATTATCGATAACATAATTTGTTACCGTATAGATAATAATAAAATATAATATTTCACTAGTTACTCTTTCAATGTCACAGTAGAACGCCTTCCTTATAATTGTACACTTGTATGAAGTACTCTCCGGGCGCCATTTGTAAAAAATAATTGTTCGCGCCAAATCGAACTCACTTCAAAATACTTTTAAGATGGGAATTAGAAAAGGGCCAAAGTATTTCTTTGTGTAGTGCCACCCGCTGCGTCATGGAACTCGATAGTCATTTAATTTTTTAAATTCATACTTTTTTGTCCTTAATTTATTCAATTATATCGTATTATAATATAATATGTTCATCATAAACTATTTACTTTATAGCAAAAAAAAAAAACCTTTTTAAATTTATACATTATACGAAGTTCATGCGTTATGTTTATAATTGTATGAACTTTATAAAAGTACAGGCCTTTAACTTATATGTTTTTTGTATTATATTACTGATACATAAATTATAATCCACAGACCCAGTCCGCTGTTAGCCGCGATGGTGTCATAGAGGCGCGGGCGCCGCGGAGGGGTCTATGGCTCAATGGATTTTTTGTCCAAATATTACTTCCTGCTGTTTCGGGGTCACGGAGCTCTCTTTGGCGTGTGTCGTAGTTTACTCATCATTGTTATGGTGCTTTTGTGTCGGTTGCAATTATTATCTACCGTTCTATTTTTTTTTGCGGTATCAAAATAGTAACGGTAACAGAGTATAATTTAGTTATTGCAATCGTTTTATTGCTTCTATGTTATACGGATTTTGAAGTATGAAAGTTTGAGATCGCCTCTTGCGGTAATTTTTTGACAACTTTGGATAAAATTTATCTCAGAGAAGGACAAAAGCGACGAAAAGAACACGATAAACATATAAAACTAAACTTGACTTTAAAGTTTACAAACTCCGTTTGAAACTATATATTATTCTCTGGTCGTAAGTCTAGGAGAAATGAAGTATAGCAAATCTATTTAAACACAATTACGTGCCTGATTGTGCAACAACACCGCGCAGTCCACCGACAAATATAGAAGTTTAAGAAATTAGCTCCTTACATTGTATCGAAGCCTCGCAGTGTTAGTGCGATGTCCGAATATTCAGCATTCATAATTTATTCAGTTATCGATATTTGTCGAACAGTTAGAAACAGAGTTAGAGGGTCGATAACCCTACGATTTATCTCATACAGAAGTCTGCATTTCATCAACGAACTCGGACGAATCAAAGCATAGCCAGTGTTGTAATTTCGAATCTCGCAGATCAAAATGGCATTATCGTTTTGAACTTCGATCGATCGGTTTAATAATTCGATCGTTCATTCAAGCAGCCGTCGTTTTTATCATAACATAGTATATTTTGGCTTTGTCTTCCGCGAGCCACGACGCATACCCGACCCAAGGTTCCAAACGGGTTAAGTTATAGGGTTATCTTTAACAAGGCCAAAAATAAAATGGTGAATATAGCCTTCATAATACGAGAACGTCGCTTGTCGCGAAGGCAATTTATACTGGGTACTATAGACCCTCTCAGCGTGGCGGCGTGTTGTGGCGGGCGCTCGTCTCAAACAAACGGTGGACAATAACAGTATTATTCGCGCGAGTAACAAAACATCGCAGTGGCTTTCACCTGCGACCGTGTTTGGGGAAATAAAAACGATTCCCCGAAGCCGCGCTTCTTAATTGAAACGTCAGGAAACAAATTTTGGCCGGCCGACGCGCGACGCCCACGTATTACAAAAGATGGCAAGTGTGAATCGGTTCCGTGACTGTTGTTCCTCACAAAACATTGGAATACGTTTTGTTTTATGTTTATGTACGTGCACTGTGCGTGTACGTGCGTTACAAATTCCTTAAAATAGATATATATATATATATATATATATCCAGTTTTTTTAATCCTTACATATTAAAAATAATCTGTATGTTTTATTTGACTAAAACATATCTGGCGCAGTATAAAAAATAGATCTACTAAGAAAAAATAAACATTTGGATTTCTTAAAAACTGTTCAGTTCCATAGTTATTTCAAATAAAAAGTGTAATGTTTGCAAGTTCTTTTCATTAACAGCAGTTAATTGGTTGAAGTTTTGATCATCCAAGGGCATCCACGTCGTTGCATTTAATTGAAATTAACATTAAACTTATATTTCCGCAGATGGATGTAGCCTGTTGCACTACGTATAACACTTTATTAGGGATGTTTTGGATTTGAAATTTCGATTCTGGACACGGATACGGATATATGGATTATATGTTACCGGTTTCGGTTACGGTTACGGATATGAAATTATTTCGAATTATCTGATTGTTTCGGATAATTTCGGTTACGGATATTAGATTTGTGTATACGGATATAGAGATGTAACAGTTTCACTTCATTTCTAGTTATTATTTACTTAGTATTATAAACACAGAAGAAAACAATAGGCTTAAAGTTTAACGATAAAAACTGTCTAAATTAGAACGACGCGGCGAGTGTATGTGTATCCGATCGCCCAGCGAAAATCTGTCATAGCGTATTTTATTTACACGGATAGCGGTTATCCGTAATTATCCGAATTTTTTTACGGGATACGATTACGGTTTCGGATATATTTTATTTCGGATATCCTATAGTTCCAGTTACGGTTATGAAGCTCCATAACATTCCCGTTTTTTACTGTTGCGGGTCAGCCCGATAGACGGTAACCAGTCACTATCGGCGATGTCGTGCGTTACAGGAGGTTTACCAATGACGCGTCCCCGCCAAACCATTAATCTTTCTCTCAAAAATTGCGACCGAAATTCTTAAAGACGCTACGCAGTGTACCTAGGAGTTGCCTGGTAACTAATCAGGCAGGTAGCTCACCACCGTTCATCAGTGTCGTTAAAACTGGTTGGTATATAGCACAGCGACCTTCA
>DWPT01001420.1:0-18742 GCA_018251895.1 Agathymus mariae mariae
CTGATGGTAAGTGGTCACCGTCGCCCATGGACATCAGTAAGACCAAAGGTATTGCTGATGCGTTGTCGGCCAGGAAAGTGGAAGAAGGTACGAAAGACAGTACTGGCTATCATGAAAGACAAACACGCTCCATGCAATACATCATACAATAATCCAGTTATACTACGAGTATAGCAGCGATTATGAAAAGCTTTAATGCAACAGATATAAATTTGATTACAAGAATTGTGAGATGTGCTCGAATCAGCTTTGGGATCAATAAGGAGTAATATACTCGTAATTAATATAAATCTTAAAATTTCTCAGTACCCAGTCTAATACTTTTATATAAAGGTGCTACAAAACTGAAATTATAAAGTTTGACGTTGTATTGATATGGTGCATAACATAAGTGTCCCGACAGAGTTCTCACTGTATTTGCTGTCAGTGAATTGCCGCCATTCATCGTGCAGTTACGAAGAACCCCTCCTTCCTTAGCCTCCCTTACGGCGGAAAGTTATTACGAGTTCCAAGCTGACATGTCTCTTTACGTAAAGAGTTTAGAGTTCGGGAATAAGTGTAACTTACATTGTTTTCATCACGGGGTGTTTCGTGGTAAAGCAGAGGAAACAGAAAAGCGTAAATTTAGTGTTTGTACTAACACTGTAATTCAATCATTTCTGTTCCATTTCAAAATCCTTGGATTTTAGAATCCCATCTTTCAGAAATTCATTGTGGTAGCTAAATACAACGTGTATTCTTATGATACTATGCAACATTTTTTTATTGCTTAAAACTAAAAAAATATTGTTTTTTTGCTAATTTTAGGCACACTTGTTTCGGATATATAAAGCGATGGAGCAAGAGAGGTGGTCAAAGGTGTTCTTTACCAGCTGGGTAAACTATCACCTTCGTTATAGAAACATTTGTGAAGTATTTTAATGTGTATTATTATAATTAACAACGCATATATTCAACGTTATGTGTTTCTCTGTATATATATATGGTACATAACTGTTATCTTCGTTCCTATATTTCATCTAAATGAACTCCGTAATGTTGGTAAGGTACACAACGACATCGGTTCAATATTGTAGCAGCCATCAGAGTAACATTACTGGAAGACAAATAATTATCCACGAGTCGTTCAAACTGGAATATAATAAAAACTCTCAGAAATATGAACTAGCCATCGTAGTCTTACTAATGTATAAAACTCAATTCTACCGACAGGACAAAAAAACGGCTTGAACAAATTCGTTAAACTGCAGTAAAATAAAATACTTAATCCAGCAATAAATGAACCATAAATCGCACCATCCAATGCCCATCCACCATAAAGTTCATTTTACGATCTGCCCGTTCTTAACAACTTCCAATACGTGAGATTTAAGTTTCCTACTTGAGTTAGTTTTCTTGCAATCCCCTTATATCTTTCATCTGTTCCGGTAGTTTTATCTCTCGGTACATCTTCTTCGACCCATATTTTAATGTTTCCTGTTTTATGGTTAAGCATAGCCTCAGATGTGTTTTCACAATTTACACTACCACGTTTTTAATCACTACTTTCCATTAGAATTTGTATTTGTATTTAGTAATATCATCATAATAAATAAAGATATAGTATATACCCATCTGTATATATAAATAAAATAGAAATGTCTGCGTTTTGTCAAGAACGTCAGAAGAAGAATATCTTCACGAATTTTATAAAATATTACGTTATAATTATAGTTACATATTTATCGACAAAAAATATGCATAGAAGCGTTTTATAATACCGTTTACGATGGAGTTTAATTTGTTGATTTCAAATTGATTATTGTGGATTACAAGCGGATGCTCATTCAATGCAAAGCGGTTCTATGATAATGAACTTTAGGACTGTTTACCGTTTACCGAAGCGTAGCGGGGCTGGTTGCTAACGTGGGATATATGTAAATAACAAAATGATACAATTTTAGCTAAAGTATCGTACAATTTAAATGTACACGATTCACAATTGTACATTAAGCTAAATTTCCGTCTTAAGATTCTTGAATTTTTCCCTACTTCATTCCATTTTTCGACATCCTTCAACTTTAACTGCGTAATTACTCTTTTAATTTTATCGGCATTAACGTTCAAATTATTTTTTATTATGAGTTTGGTTTTAAATAGACAGAGTCGCTGCAAAGTTCGCGAGTTGATGTTTTAGAAACAATAAAATATTAGCAGTTGATATCGTGACCCACAAACAGTGTAGTTAGCGGTCTGTTCCAGCTACCATGAGCGTCTAGACGGTGTCATTGGAGGAGTACAAAGTACGTAAGTATGAATTGACACTAGAAACTCGACGTGCGCCATGTGTTAGTTAAGCAACAAATCCGTATCTACCTTATCGATTACTTAATGTGTTTAAAATATCTGTAGGTGCATAACAAAGCAAACTCACACTGCGCTACTTCTTAGAGTAAACAATCAGTATCGCTTCTACAACGACAGAACGTGTGTGGTATGTCTCTGGCTGAAGACTACAGTGATTACTATCACCTAAAGTAAAAAAATCACGAGAAAATGTTATGAAATCATTTTCTAAGATAAAATACTTTTAGATGAGTACCAAATTCTTAATACTAATTACACTTTTGCTACTCAACTTATGGACTTTGGGTAAATTTTCCAAGATTATACAAAGTTATTTTTGCCAAACTTATTTTTATATTTATTTTATAAGATTTCATCGGTTTAAGTGCACGTATCTGTGTAATCGATCGACTTTACTTTACGAAATATTTTTGCATTTCGATTTGACGTTTAAACTTTGTGATTTTTTTCTCATAACATCACGTAAGATTTGAGAAAATTGTATTATTATAAGAAAGCATTTTTAAATGGATATTGGATAGCAAGACTTTTCAATAAATTATATGAAGCTTCGGTTGCAAGAATGCAATCTTCTCGTATGAAATGAACATAAGAATAAGACTTTATCATGGCTGGGTAGTATTTTTAAATAAAAAAGGACGTTGGATGTTACCTGGGTAACTCACAACAGTTACACCGCTGAGTTTACAGTTACTGATTAACTCGGTGCTTTCGAGTACATTGTAGGGATTCTTAAATATACTCGTTTTGCATTACCAACAGTAGTTAGCACCACTACATTAACGTTATAGGAATATCTTCATCGTGGGCCCCTCTACTATACTACTACTATACTGCTACTCGTGTAAAATTTCAGTAAAATGTAGATCAATATGTCACGTCGAGTGTGCCCCACTAAAAAAGGAGAAGACTAACTAGAGAATACGCATCAGCACATTATTATAGTAACAGGCATCTCGCTACCCTCTAGTCATTAATGTGTTTAAAGCAATGTTTAAATACCATAAAACTTTGGAAAATAAATATTTCCACACTGAGTTTTGAATTGACTTTGAAGACTGGATACGGATCAATGCAAGATGATTTGAAAAATATTTAAATTTAAGTTGCCCCATAAGCATAGGGCAGTATGATGATACAACAATTATTGTCATAAAGATATTTACCGTAAATATATTTATTTTCTTTTTCGTAGTCACTACAAGATATAAAATAATAGAGTTGCCTAAAATTAAGTCTTATCTTGTAGGAATATTTCTGAAGACTAAAGTATTCCGCTGAAAAAACTATTGATAGGGGATTTGTCCGAGACCAAAGGAGAATTGCCAGAGTTAGTCTTAACCTGATAATGTGAAAATTCTAACACTAGCACATCGTTAGTTGCAATAAATGAGAATAATGGAGCCAACGCTCAGACTTAGTAGTTATGATTCACTAGAAGTTTGTATGCCTGTGGGCTATAGCTCCGCAGTATCCGCAGCTTCGAGTACACGGACTACGCGATGTGATGCATTGATTTGTTGCCATGTATTGAAGAAATATAATAGTAATTCTTAATCCAGATAACATTAGTGATAGGTTGTTTAATTGTCACTTAAACGAGGCCAATCCCAAGGTCATCGCTGCGACACCGGTGATCACCAGTGATGAGGATTGTGACCTAGAGATCATTCGTAGAGCGTAGATGTCAAAAGCAGAAATTAAACATTTGGAGAAGACGTGGAAGATCATAGGTATCAGCAGAACTATAAAAACTAAGCGTACAGCTACCCTTGTCTTCTCTTTCTCTATGCTTCCGAAATCTGGACATTAAAGTCTCATGTACGGAATAGCATAGATATATTTGGTTCGAGTATGGTGGCGACGCGAAATGTTGCGAATTCCGTGGATAGCGCATTACAATAACGCAGATAAGAACTCATAGTCCAAACTGTTTCCTCTACCAAATGTATGTTCTTAAATTCTCAAGCCACGTGGTACGGCGTGAGCCGTATAATTTGGGAATGCTGATAGTGGTCGGCCACGTGGAAGGAAAGTGTAATAAAGGGAGATCGACAACTCGTTGGACCGATACTGATAAGCACGCGTATAAAACTACTGTTCACGTATCCATATACCAAAGAAGACAGAGAAGCCTGGAATATCTTAATTGGAAAAACATCTTATGATGACCGCGACCCTCAGTTATGAGGGAACTAAAATATAATTCAATGATGTGCACCGGCTTCAATGCGATGCTCTACTACGGCGAATTTCTTCGGTTCGACATCTTACAATGCTCTGATGTGTCCTTCTATTGTTTATATTTGTTTAATTACTCGTAACATCAGTAGTTATAACGGATTGGTTGAAGCGATAATACTCTATATTGACACGAGATACTTCTCATTAGACAAGCTTGTTTCAATACAATGTTATCTTCAGTGAAGTTTGCTTGTTTTTGTTTTGTCTCTTTGTTGCTCCTGAACAATGTTTGTTCACGCAGTCGGCAGTTCTCTTTTGTTTGTTAATTTAGAATTACGCAATTATTGGAACTTGTTAAGATGTTTGGTCTTTGTATTTGCAGTGTCCATGATCCGTCTAATTCAATCTAAATCGATTTGAAGGAAAGCGTAGCTTTATTAAAATTGAATCTGTAAATGTAACAAAAGATAATTTTTATAATGTCTGAATAATTCACCACTCCATAGCCCAGTTGGTAGGGATACTGCCTGCCGAGCGTGGGGTCCCGGGTTACCGGTTACCGGCTACCGGCTACCGGCTATCGGTTACCGGCTGGGGCAGACATTTATGTGATAGATAAATGTTTGTTCTCGGGTCATGGGTGTTTATAATATCATATCTGTGTATGTCCATGCCACCCGCAAGACAGGAATTCCTGGTGCGGGGCTGTGAGTGTGTAAACATCTATTTATTTAATTTTGATTTGTTTTTTAGCTGTGATACCCTCTGTGTATAAACTCATAGTTGATTATGGTTCCGTTTAAATTCATAGCCAAAATAAGAATAACACAATTGTAAAGTGCGGTTTGCGAGTGTTCTATGGACGCCGTATTTACCATATTGGTAATTGTCTTTAGTAATCTCTAAACATCGTGTCTTATGTATCATCACGTTTTCTACATATGACCAAAACTACTATGTAACTACTTGACGATAGCTATAAAATTGGCCAAGACGCAATCGGACTCAGCTTGGGTGACCGTTATAGCACAAAGGAATACATACTTTCCGTTTTTGTGCAAATTTAAGGATATTTGTTACAACTGTGTATCTCATGAAAGAAAGAAATGATGTGTAAACAATATTAACTCTTTCCGTTCAATGGATTCAGAGAAAATCGAATGTAATCTTAAATGGGATAAAGTTAGGTGAAGGATATTTAGAGTTATCTGTGTCTTAATTTCTATCTCCAGACGAATATGTTGATGTAATTCTATTCTGGTCCATGAATCACTTTCGGAACCTTTTATGGCTTGACATCTTAATGTGACAAACTGAATTCGTACGTAATAATATATCACAAAACATGTTTTAGTTTTAAAATACGTCAATTGTCAAAATGTGTAAATAAAAAATGGCCGTAACTTCTTTGATGGTTGAAATATTTATAATCAATTGAATTATATTATTTTTGGTCTTTCTGGCATAATGCAAGCTTTCCCGTGTGTTTTTTGTAAGCTGCGATAGATGCAGCTCCCTAAAGATATGTAAAACATTAGTATTTTTTTTATATTACAAATAGCCGACAAATGACCAGAGGAGCCACCTGATGGTAAGTGGTCACCGTCGCCCATGGACATCGGTAAGACCAAAGGTATTGCTGATGCGTTGTCGGCCAGGAAATGAGCAGAAGGTACGAAAGTTATCTATTAGTATTACAGTAGTCGTATAGTCTTGTCGAAGACTTTCGTATGTCCCAAGCACATTTAGAGTGCACTACACTCCCGTTTTGATGTTAATGGAGATATACATAAAATATCCGCCCCTTACGTCTCGGTACAAGTTTTCAAATCCCGGACCATAACTGTTTTATCCATCGGTGTGTATTGTTGAGATATTATTACTTCCGACGTAAATCAAAGATTTGCGGCGATATGCCCGATATTAGGAAAGTTGCCGCGCCCCCTAACGGCAACTAATTACAATAAGTCCCACTCGAGCCGTGTATTGTTCGCTTATGGAATTAGCGAGCGAGTTTCGAACTACGCTTTATCTGTTGCGGGAAGTTCGCTAAAGATATGAGGGAGCTCTGATTGCCGGCTTTCGCTACCGCTGCTAAGTATAGTTTTATCTTTGACATTAACCTATTTTCTAAGCTAGACAGAATAACATCGTTGAGTATGGCCTATGAGTGGTATTTTTTTGTGTAAATATATATATATATATATATATATGTATAATGTATATGATGCATGTAATATGAAAATATTTTCGTAGAACACTTTCAGTTTAGGGTATTGCGAAATGGACTGAAATTCCAAACAGGACAATATTTCACTTTTTTCAAATTCCTCTTAAATTAAACTTCAAGTATGACGTCACGCAGTCTCCAGCTCAAGTTTTGTCTCATGTCCCGTCTCGACCCACTTCTTTTGTTTCGCGTCACGTAATTCTTACGGCGTAAAATCTTATTTTCTTATCTCAAAAATATAGTTTGGGTCGTAACGTTTCTTTGTGGAGCACGCGTTAGATTAATTTGGTACTCACTAAATATCGGTATGTACTTTACAAATGAGCTGTGACAACTATGTATATACTGTAATTGCTTTGACAACTTTTTATTGGGATTATTACGATTTCACATTACCTGTCATTATCGCACCATGTCGACATGTGGACCAATGGCAATGGCTTCGATAGTTATTGGTATTTTTTAAAATATTCCCGGAAATAGGTTTCTTGACAAGTTTTCCTCTGTTACTAAGTTCTATGTTAAAATCATAGAAGAAAAAAGTTTTAAACAAGGTTTCAAAGGATTAAACGAATTGAGCTACTTACAGCCAGTACATAATATTTGACGTCGATCTCGGCCACATTACGCACGTGCGCGTATTGTAATTGAAATCTAGTTTTAATGGTATGAAACGTTTAGCTTTAATAATTTAAACAGATTTTTAGCCAACCATTTTGCTTGTGTAATTGTAGTAGTGATATTAAATTGAATCCTAAAATATGCATTTACTTGGTTCATTGTGGTTTACAGTTCTGCAGCTCAAAATTCTTTGGATTGATAAATATGCGCATTCCTGAAAATTGCTGTACAAATATTTCCAATTTGTATTGCGTTAACGTCCCTGGGGCCCTTATCGCGGCCGACGCGGCTGGCGGCGGGCTAAATGTCGTTGCCTCGAAAAGTTGGAGATTATTCAAATGGTTGACGACTGTTCTGTCCAGGTGGATATATTGATGTTTTTGAAGATTATTATTATATATTCGATAATGGTATTACTTAACCGTTGCAACTTAGTGATTCAAATAATAACATTGATAATACACAAAGTCAAGTGCGATATAAGGAAAGCTACGGTACAAAAATGTACTCTCAACATCAGTTCCAGTACGATATTTAACAAACGACAGTCACAAACATAAAACAGAACTATCAGGAGTTCAATTGGTAAGATCATATTAACAAGTTTTCATTTCAGTAGTACACTGGAACAGCGTGGATACACTCAATACATTTATGAACACTGTAGACCCGTGACCTACGACATCTGCTAACTCCAATGGGACAAAGTGTACATGTTTCCTGCCCTGATGACAATAATATCAATAAGAAGTACAAGGAAAATCATCAATAATACTTGCATACACTTGTATATAGAAAATAAACTAAAAACCGCCAATAGCGATAAGTCTCTTAAGTTCAGAAGCGAGGAGCTCCCGAACGTGTCGTATGGGCGCATTGCGCAGAGACAGGGACCACCTCGTTAGTGACGGGGCTCTATTAGCGGCTGTCGTAAACTCACTTTATGGCCGATAGCGGAACAGAAAGTTTGTGATTTATGCCGGCGGCGGCCCGCGGCAGCACTGTCGTCTTAATGGCCAATGTTATAGCCCTTATCGATGTCGTTCAGTTTATAACGCCGTATTGGACGGCCGGTTTATGTTACGAAATCGACTCGGCCCTTTCAGTATCGTTAATTTAACGGCGTTTTGAAGACCACGCGATGAATTTTATTATTTGTACGATCAAGTGTTTATATATTTAGGGCTTCTTACATCTAATAATTTTATTTTTATTTTAGGTTCGGTAACATTTTGTTGAGATCAACCAGAAAAATAAAGCCATTTGTCGCGGCGCCTCAATTCCAGGGAACAGCGTTCATTTCGAGTGACGTGCATTCGGCATTGTGAACTGCGAGGCGACTGCTAATACTTTATAAATCAGGCCTGATAGTTAAAATACTTTTCCTAGTACTGTTCTCGGGGCGGAGTCGACACAGTAGCTAAATTAATCCACCTGACGCCATATAAAAATGAGCACTAAAAATTCCAAACGACCCACAGATCACTGACAGACCTGAAAATTGTAGTCTTAGGAGAAAGTAAAGTTCTCTTTGTGTATTATTACGACTTTATACCGATTAGTACTCCTTGCTTAATTGCTCAATTCGATGCCCACTTCACTCCTTCCCACGAAGTCAACACTCACCATCAGGTGGTCCGCCTGCTTTTTGATCAGCCCATGAGACTATAAAATTTTGTCAACATATTCGGGTTTCATATATATTCTATATCCTTTTTGCGTCTCAATATTCTGTATTTTTTGATATTTGATGTATCAACAGTTACACCCCATGGGCCTTAGTTTTTAAACAAATATTATCTAGGTATCACTGTTTGCGTTAAAGTACATTTAAAATGACCTTTGTTCTCATAATTACAAACACTATACCGTCCCACCTCTAGACCGAACATACTAATCCATGTGCGGTAGGCGCAATAGCTGCATAAGAGATATTAAGTTCGCAGTTCTAACAAAAGTAAGTATTGTGATGCCCCTCTTTCTCATTGGGTGCGCCCAACTCGAGAACCTTACCGAGTTCGGATTAAATTTACGCTGAGATTTCTTTTTTATTCTCGCACTTCTCAACTATAACACTTTATAAAGCCAGCTTCTTTTTGCACACTGAATTAATTTACCGGGCATATATATTTGTTATCAGAAAAGAAAAAATAATTAATCATTGTTTACAAAATAAAAAGCTTCTTTTTTAAATTTGAAAAGGAATGCAAAAAGTATTGTTACATACGTTACATAAGGAATATTTATCTATTTTAAATACACGGGAGTCGCCGTACACTAGCCAAACTACGGCATACAAATGTTTATAAATTGTAAACACGACATTATTCACTATGTCAAAGTATACAATTCAAATAATTATCTACTAGGAAAGGTGATGAAGAATGTCAATTATTGTGAGTTAAAATTATGTCATGATCATGTTCCTACAAACTACTTACACTAATATTATTAAATTCAAGTTTAAAGTACCAATTCAATCCCGCTACATAGAAATATTTTAATAGTATTTATTTGTTTATAAATCAGATGTTATGAGTAAGACTCCAATAGTGACAAAGCTTTGCAATCTAACCCGAACCAAAAGTAAACAGCTCAAAGCACTCTTGAACTACCCTTGCTTGTTGAGGTTTAGCATTTGTTGTCTCCATGTTACACCATCGAACCCTGAGATAGAGAATGATGGACCAATCGTGAAATGTTAATGTAACTGACAGCAAATATCTTTAAACACTCCGTTGAGGAGTTCCACTCCAGAACCAGTTGTCAGATTCTCGCCGTAATTATAGGAGGTTAACTCTTACTCACATTCCATACACCAAAAGAACAATTATTGAAATTAATACTTAAACATTGGAATATTAAAATTAATACTGTACATACATAAAAATTACATACACACGAACATAAGTCCTCGTACTTTTTCGAAATTGGTATTGAGCCAAAATTATTAACGACCGTTGTTTCGTAGTGTTTAGATAATGTATCCAACGACTAGCTCCTCGTAGTAACATGAAAATGGGAAGGATTAAACATGTTTGCAGCGATGTTAAATGGGCGGCACTTCAAACAGAATTTTGTAATTGTATGCAATAGGTCAAAGACGCAACCTAAGAATGAAATATGTAGTCTTTTAGCTGAATAATAAGGAGTATTTTGATAATATGTATTTAATACACATGTGTGTAAAGTAGTTAAATATAACCCCTGGAAAAACATTTATTATTCCATTCCTTAAGTTTACTCGGCTAGTACTGATCGTGTCTAGAAAGGTATTAAAATATTATTATGTATAATAATAAAATATATTTCTAAAAAAGATCATTTAAAAAAACTGTTCACTGAACCGAAACTCCATAAATTAGTCAGTCTCTCGGCCTAATCCAGGTAGCGGGTGACATCCATTATATCAGGAAATTCCATCGAAACTCGCAACATAGTCTAATTGCTCACATAATTATCAAACTTTCCGCGGCTCGTGTGTTTGTGCTTTATTTTAATAAGCCGCACAAACTTCACGTGTTCACCACTGTGTAATTTTGTTGGCTTCGTTGGTGAGTTTCTCGCGATGACTTTGATTTCTATACAATTTTGGCGCCTGCATTTTCACATTGCCTCGCCAGGATCAATTATGTTATGCATCAGATTTAAAGACCCACGGACACACACACACAAACACACACACACATACACACATTTAACCTGTTGCATAAACACCTGAACGGAGAACAAACATTTATTTGACAATCGCTTGGCCATCCTGGCCGAGAAGAGCTGTCAATTTAATTAATTTTCTATACAACAGATTGAATTTTTCTTTACTGAGCCGGGAATGAAGAATGTTTAGGACATCAACATAAAAGCTTTAACGTAAGTTCGATAAGAAACGATTTGAATATTTTGGTAGCAGTTTATGAAATTTTCCTAATTTAATCGTATTTTTCCTTTTAACTTTTCTCATGTTCCGAGTCGGTCTCCGCGGCGCTCCCTTGGCTTATGACGGAATTAGTATTTAGGTCATCGAACTTGGGTATCCATTATCGATATGAGATGTGTGGGCGATTAAAGTAGTGTTAGGGATCGGAGGCATCGGTTGTTACTTGCATGAATGGACTAAGATCATATTCGTTCATTCGATAACTGCACAAAAGTAGTCAACGCTTTGTTATTTCCTTTTTAACAAAACTAACATACTAACAGAGGTAACAGATCTACTTCTCGGTATGAACGATTTCATAGGTAATGTTGATGATATAAATTATAAAAATACCAAGTATCATCTAATTAGTTTTCGTGAAACATATGCAACCCAGTTACAGTTTTAATATAAGTACAGAGGACTTATCTTCCGAGTACGAGGAGTTGTTACTAGCTCACCGAGTTAAATACATAAACGCTTATATTCTGAATACCGAAGCTTTGAAATTTATAATTAGTTTTTTTTATTATTGGTAAGAAATATATGTTTTCTTGTATTTATTTTTGTTTGTATTTATTTTATCATAAACAAGCGGCCCGCCCCAACTTCGTTCGGATCAAACAAGTACATGGCCTTAGTCCATTCTAAATAATGTGCCTTTTAAATGGTATTTAAAATATTTTTGACATTGGAAATGTCTGGTCGTTCGCTCCAGTGTACGCTCCAATTTTACAAAAAGTGCAATCCTCTTATATCTCGGAGAGTTGTGAAGATATGATATTCAAAAAATTCTCAAAAGACTTGTATTGGCGAGAGCTGTATGGTGTAAAAATAATTATTCGAGCAAGTCAAGAACGAAAAAATTTACGGCCAAAATAGTGAAAAAAAAAAAAAAACATTTTTTTCTGAATTTTTGATTTTGGCGCTCGATATTTTGGAAACGAAGAACGATATCATAAATTTGAGAAAAATTCCTGCACAATTTAGTCAGCTACAATTTGAGCCTAAACCAAGGACGATCAGGTTAAGGATTTACTTTGTAGCCTAAGCTTTTTGAAAAAAGTCAAAAAGTCAGAACGACAATTTTCACATGACATGTATAACTTCATGTTTCGCAGAGTCGGTTATCGGTGTTTTTGTTGTGAATTATCTGGTTACGGGGGTGTCTTGCTTAGAGTTCCGTAGATTCATTTCCAATGTACTCAATAGTCGTGTGAGGCACGAAATCTATTAATTTTCTAATAAGTGCCGTGGCACTGGAGATTACTCTCCGCATACAAGTAAACTAACAAAATTCACACTACATCTTGAGTTACTCCGCCTGTCCAGGTATTACATACGATTCTCCGAATCCATGGAACTGAAAACTTGATACAAGTACATAATTACATGAGTTTTATAACAAAATAGTAACTTTTAAGAACATAAAGTGTTATAAGAGTAAAAATTTTCACAACAATCAGAAAATACTTTTGGATACATGTGCGGTATCGTAACGATGTACAAGGAATTTATTGCATGTTTTTTTTAGGTTTTAATTTCTGTATGTTGTACATTTACTCCGGTGGCCATTTATGGCTTCAACCATATTGTAAGTACAGAACGAGCACTGAAGTCAACGTCGGAATGTCACCGCGCACGACTCCCTCACGTGTCCCTGATACGTTCTCATCCGTCAAGCCCTCACATTTCATTAGCGAGCGACGGCATTCATAAGACCAATTCGTTTAGTGTAATTGCCTATTTGTCATTTGTATTTCAAGGGGAGATGGGGAAGTTCGTCGTACGGCTTTTTCATAGGTAGAGCATTTGTTCAACCGTGAGCTCCTCGATCGTCGTGGCTGTACTGCCGTTGAATGTTCCCACGGGTGAAACCCGCCGTCCTTTACCCGTGATATGCCAGCTACCTGAATTACGACGGTGGTTTGTTATGATGCGAAATCAGAGTTTGTTGAAATGGTTTATTAAGATATAGTAATGTTCAGAATATTAATATTAACTGGCTTAACTGATAGTACCAAATTTCAGACTTAGCAAAAATTGTCACAAATGCCATTATATAAATTAATTAAAAACTTACGTCAAAGGCATTCTTATGCAGAAAGGGTATTATAAATCTATTGATTATTTTAAGGATAATACTATACGGACATGAGTTTAGTATGTAGCCATAAATTCGTTCTGTTATTGTGAGTAGGAACAAAACTCCTCCGGAGTTGTCGCTTCTTCTTCCGGGACCACACAGGGTAAGGACTTTTGAAACGATGGTTTATTTTTATTTTTAATAAGTGTTTGGCAAAAAAAAACTTCAAATAAATACTATTTCAATTTCACTTGCTGTGGAGAATTATAAATATTATAAAGAAGCTTACATTGATTGACGCATTTTTAGCTTTGTGCAACCTCACGTGACTGTGTCACCATCACATCTGTGTATTGTGACGACAGTAAGACGTGCCAACCACTATTTGCTACTGATAATATCGTTGCAAGTTGCAAGGAGTAAACAACAATAGGTGTTTTAGTTAGTTGCAATTTTGTAAGTGATAAATGTGTAGATTGATCGGTAATCGTTATCGGTGTATGCTGTGTAAGCATTACAGTCAGCCAGACAATACTTAACGATCTTATTATATACTACAAATAATAATAAATATCTTAAGACGAAACAATTCAATTTCATTCTACATTAAATGCTACTAAAAGAATTCCGCTGCCCTGCAATAACTATTTAAAATGGCTCCCTCTTAACCGCGACACTGAGCGGAGTAAACCTCGCATTCACATTAGAATTTCTTCTGGCAGTTGGCTCAATTATCCTATTCTGAGAGAGCTGCAGCTTAATGCAATAATGGTTAGTAGGTCATACAATTACACTGACGCTCGAATCCCCGGAGATTCCAGCTGCTATTCCCCGGACCCAGATAGCATCCCAGATTGCACGGTCCAATATGGCGGCGGATAATCCACCGATATTATGCTAATTTTAATCACAGCGTTGGCTTGTTGGTTTTTGTGGGCGTTCCATTTGGACATTGATGGACTTATTGCTCCATTTTATTATTTAATCGGGAAATAGCTTCCAAATAACAGCGGTCAGAGCCGGGAGCCGGGGACGGCGCATGTTCGGTGTAGGGCGACCAATTTAACTAAATTTATAAGCGAATTTAATGTGTTCTAGTTTATTTCGTAGTAAATCGTAGATAAAATATACAGTAGTGCAGTGGAATGTAACGTTGCGCACCTGGTAGCCAGGTTCAAAGTATGTAGTAATATACAGCATGTTACCAATATAATAAAATAGCATGTTACTACGAAATACAAGGAAAAGAAAGAATATATTAATTAGCTGAGGACTGCATGTGTATAAATAAATAATGGGTTCAACTGATTTAAATACACTTTGTAAGCGTACATCCGACTGCTAATTCCAGTTCAACTAAAAAAAATAACAGCGCTTTAAATTTAAAGTGCGAAAATGGACAGGAACTGACGACCATCGACGGGTTTGTTTTGGACGGGTTGCGTCGCGTTCGTGGTAAGATTAACAAAACTACAGAAGTGATCGAAATGGACTTTGAGTTGGAATGCTTTTTTAACTTCGATCATGGTACTGTAACGGTCAATTTTATATTTAAAAAACAGGCCTGCAGTCCAGCTGCAGTTGTTATGTGACCAATTTTAATTTCAGCGGTGACTCTTTGTGGTTGGTTATAGAATAAAGTGATCGTGGCTGCCTGGCTTAGTTGCTGGTTCACTAGTTATAGTAATTATATCTAGAAATTCTTTCTGTTTTCTGTAGAAAACGTGTTTACATAAATTTTATTTGATTATAATATTTAAATATTTTCATCAATCATTTGGGCTTAGTATCTACTTATTTTCTATTTCAAAATGTATAAGATAAAAATTTTGTTACCTACCTGTGATGATGTTTTAATACCTTAACTTTTATTACTTGCAAGCAAACTACTCTCGCTTCGCATCAGAAAAACTACCTTACGCTTAGAAATAGCATCCGCATTGTATTAGGACTGGGTGTTTCACGTTTTGTGAATTGGAAATACATGTATACATTCATTACTTTTTTATTTATGGACGAATTGAAATAAAACGGACTTAGATTAGCGCGAACAAGCGCACAGACATACAGACAAATAGGCAAAAATTCAAATAACTAAAGGGATCAGTTACAATATTCTTATATATATATATATATATATTTTAACCGTAAAAATAAATCCTATCCATCATTGGGTCACCTCACTATATATGTAACAAATTTCAAATATTTTCGGTCTACTAGATGCGAAAAAAATTGGGTGTGTGACAGATAATTACGCGATTATAAATTACGGTAACATATTGAGAGCTACGTAAAACACGCAACGGTTTTATGGGAGAAATAAATTTAAGGAAAATCATACATTCTTGTAGAAAAGATATATTGATACCAAGGTATAATACAATAATTTTAACATAAGACGGGTCCAAATGTCCCATTTTATTTATACCGAGCGACCCAAACTCTCTTGGGGTCGAGAAAAATAGTCTTTAACTCACTTGGTACCGTTGCAATTAATGTGTATCAGCTATTAGATACTAATATTCATAAACGAAATCGAGACAGTAATTTCTTTCTTTCTTACCTTCTTCTCATTTCCTGGCTGACAACGCGTCAGCGATACGTTTGGTCTTGTTGATGTCCATGGGCGACGGTGACCATTTACCATCAGGTGGCTCGCCTGCCCGTTTATCAGCTATTACAAAACAAAAAACAATAAAAAAAGCTGCATACGATATTTTTTGCTCGAGACATTGGTAATTGTAATGTGATCCCATTTATAACCCTAAATTACATTATACCCATTTTGGGTTCGGCTTCCCAAATCTGGTTGATCGCTTAGATTGCGAGTTCAGTAACTCCGACCTGCGTTATTTATATCCGTGTAGAACACTTGTTTAATGACGAGACATTTTGTAGCGATGTCGACGATGATATATATGGTTTCAATGTTGATGCTGACCTATGTCTCGTAAACAATTGATTTTTTCAGATGGTTTGATATAAAATTAGTTGAGATTCTATCAAATTCCATCTGGATATTATCAAAAGCGAAAAAGGTTATAAAGTGTACCCTAAACTTTATCTCACAAGCTGCTCTATTCTCAAGTGAAAGTCACTTTAAAATGGATAGGTGAAGATCGGCGACAGAGGACCAAAAATTAAAAAAAAAAATTATTTAGTTATCGAATATAACAATTGCTAGACAAAAGGCAATTATTTGAAATCACAGACAGTAAATTCAATTTTATTTATATGTATAGAAAAATATTATTATTCAGGGTTTCGTTTTAATGTTTTGCTTGATCTTGTAATAGAAATTTGACATAATCCAACTTCAATCAACTAAATCAATGACGACCCAATAGCCCAGTTGTTAGTTGTCCCTGCCTGCCGAGTGAGGGATCCCGGGGTCGGAGTAGGGATCCCGACCGGGGCGGATATTTATGTGACCGATAAATGTTTGTTCTTGGTTCAGGAGTGTTGGTAATGTTATATTTGTGTTGGTCCATGCCACCCGCAGCACAGGGAATCTTAGTGCGGGGGTGTGAGTGTGTATACGTTTATTATATTATTATTATTTAATAACTGTTTTCCATAGACAGCCCTTCCCACTATTACCGACTCGTTCAATATACATCTAAGCATTCAATTTCATTCTGTTGTACAAATAAATTCCACAAAGCTTTATAAACATACCTACTGCATAGCGTAGCTTATAGAAATATGGATATCACAAGCCGTCATCGTTAAAGTGAGCCGGTAACAATTGTAATCCTGGTGTATCGCGTCGCCAAACGGCTCGCTGGAGCGGATCGCCAGCGCCGGGCGCTGCGAGCGAGGATTCCTATCGTAAATCTCTTTGTATATCACACTCGTTAACTATGCAACCATTCTGAATAACACTACAATAATAATAAAACACTGACGGATTTTCTTTTAATAGAAATATCTTTATTTTTTGAATTCAATGTACAAAATCTTTTGAACCTTTCAAATTATAGTCTATTCAATATTTCGCGCTATTTAATTCGTTCCCTGATGTTGTTTTCAACTACGTTGATATGTCGATACTATAGAATTTATTCTTAATTATGCAGCCGCTAACATTTGCACTAATGTACACTAGGTCAGCGTGGTAGTACGAAGAATGATCAAAGTATCCTCGGTTATCAAGGAGAAACCCATGCTCTGGAAACGTAAGCGGCTTTCAAAACGCGTCGCGTAAAGCGCAAGTAACGAACAATATGCCGGCCGCTCTGTTCTCTCGCCAGTTGAATCATTTGAGCGAATTCTGGATGCAAAATCTCTTTACATTTGTTACCTGTTTGGTGCACGATTCTAAAATAAGAATCTGAAGTTATCACGAAATAATATAAATCTTTTATACGACCTTTGTAACAGATTTTAATCGTTTTTGGTTAAACATAAAATTAACCAATTTGAAACTACTCACCAGACAGTAGCAAACGATCTTTCGAAACTGTCATGTTACATACGTTTACCCTCTTCTCAGTAAACGAAACAACTTGGCCGCCACTCGAAGTCTTGTCGTTCAACCTCAGCAGTTTTTCGTGTAGTGTCCCACACCACGGCAGCTGCAGAAGGGGTTGGCAAATTCATTTGCGTACGGGAGTCTCCTGATGCACACGGGTTCATTAATTTCATCTTGCACTGCAAATGCAGTGGAACGTTTTCAAGAGAATTCACTGTTTTAGCAATAATCAGTGACAAAAAGTTCATAGTAGATAGGTATTAGTCTCCAGAAAACGCATGTGAGACCTGCTATAATCCTTGCCCCTTAGCTAGTCTCCGTTGTAGAGTGAGTTGCCGAGTGTGGAGTCACAGTGACGGTCCTGCCATCACTCGGGCTACGTTCCCATTCTGTTTGGCAACCATTTTCATGACTTTCATTTCGAGACTCTTTGTTTAGGTGCTTTTGTTGCCGGAAGTCTGATATTCAACGGGTTAAACATTACACAGTATTGATTTTCATGATACCTATAAATGAGGCGTTAAATTTTAGTATTTCAGGAGAAAATTATTTTATTTTTAAGAGTTAAGTGTTTGAGTTTAAATGTTATAGGCCGTAGATGGTCCTGCTTGTGTAAAAATAAACAGATTGAGTCTATAAAGTTGTACTTTACATAAAATTGCCAGGCATTGTCCTGTGTACGAGCTGGACTTCGTACATTTTTTGTTCAAATGACTGACTTAACCTTTTCTAAAGCATTGCTCGCATATAATTAATTATCAGTAATCCCAGGATTAATTTAAGTTTGAATAATTAATCAACATAATGAATACATAGAATCAGTAATAAGATGTACCAATTTAATGTAATGAAATTCAAATTAAATAATTAATAATAGATTTT
>DWPT01001421.1:0-18739 GCA_018251895.1 Agathymus mariae mariae
AAAGAAACTCCTCAGCACATCTTTTAAACAACATAGTAATTACAAAATTTTAAACCTGTGCGGAACCGGTTTCGACACTATTATTTCCAGGTGTCCTTGTCATTATTATATTCATCTATACTATGATATGCTTTGCCTAAAAGCTGTGTTTTAATACGCCGCTTAAAAGTTCCAATGGGCAATTTAGGAATCTTATTGTAAAAATGAATTCCAAGCCCCATAAAAGACCGCTGCACCCTTCTAAGACGATAACAATTATTGTTTTCAGTTCTGTTGCGTTAATAAAGGCCCCAAATAATGTTTTTTTTTATATATCCTCCAGATACAGAAAGCCATTAGGTAAAATTTTATTATATGTGTATAGAATATTAAATCGATAACCGATATTAAAAACCTGCTTTCATCAACCAAGGTCTGTCAGTAGATTAAATTTTGAGATGGATAGGAAATTTGAACGACAATGTATCATTATGGAAACTTAACAGATCGCCTTGAAATTGAATGTAGAGGGTGCGCGAAGGTGAGGCCGGTACACTCGCGAACAATACGCGTTTCAAATTACAGTGACATTTTCTTTTGAAGAGAATGAATGGTACCGAATGTAATCTCTCTAGATTAAACCGAGACTATAGAACTTTATCGGTCAGAAGAAAAGTGATGAAGCCAATGTCCCCCGTTCGATCGTCGAATATAATTTTATTATTGACGTTTTGTACACTTGTGTCGGGTACATTGAACGTATGTTAACGTAAAATTTTATATTAATATCTGAATAATTGTCTAATATTTGTAGCTATACAATAACTAAATAATTATTGTGTTGTCATCGATATATACGTTTGGTACTGAGATATTAGGTTTATTAAAAACGGAAAGTACGCAAGATTTTTTTAGTAAATAACATTCTTATAAACTGTTATAGCTTGATATGTGGTGAAATAGCAAGCCTGCAAGAAATGGACCATATAGTCACTGGGTAGGTACCTATCAACAGAACAGCTGGGGTTAAGTAGACGTACGTCAATGTAGATGTTACGTTTACCATACGAGTTGTTTGAAATGTAGGGTTTTTTTTATTACTGTTTTACAATTCATTTTATTTTTTTATTTCAACCTTATCTATTTAAAATTTTATAGTAAAAACAATCTTAATTTATTTTATAGTTAATTACTTTTATGATCAAGGACTTGTATATAATTAGCACTGTTGTAGACGTAAACAGTGGTTATCAGTCTTTGCCAAGTAATTCTTAAATTGGTGTCCTATTTCTATTTGATGATTTTGATTTATTTAAATTGATACGTTAAATTAATGCTCACACAATCACATCCCACCATTAACATTTCATGTGTTACAAGTGTTACGAACATACACATATGACACCTCACTAACCCACGATTTGAGATTATGACATATCTTCTCTAGCCAGCAATCGGACCCGAGATTCTATATTCAAAATATTCACAACTATATAATGTAACAGCTGATTGTACATAAAAAACTTTTGTACATACCTGTACCCTCCGATATACGGGATCGATTTGTGTGATGTCTCCCTCCGTTAATACATCAGGCCCAACTAATTTATCTTGCGAACGACCCATAAAATTTTAACACTTAATTCAAGCAGCGTTGAGATTATTTTCCATTTGCCCGCAAGCTTTTTACGAATCTGTAAAGGAATACCCGAGGAAAAGTGGTCTTTTGTTGGCAGGTGTGTAAAAAAAGTTCCGTTGAACATCATCGAGTTCAAAGGATTTTTTTTCGGAGATATTAAATTTTCCAAAGATTTCTCTACTGTTAGTTTTGTTGGATACCGAAAGCTGAATGTCAAAGAAATTGATTATGTTATAAGTTAAAGTATTTCATATGAATATTTTGTTTTCGTCTCTAGAGCTTCTTACTTAAATATCAAAAACCAAGTCAAATTTGATTTGCTTGAGATAAGATTCACTGTTTTAAATGTAAACTGAATTCTTAAATGATATATTGTCGTTCCTTATTTAAATTGAAGTTTTAAAATGTTATATATGATAATAATATATTTTCACGGTTGTAATTCGAGCCGGTTAGGTATTACCGTTAAGTTTGTCAAATATTTTAGTAGGTTCAAAGAATTGAGGTAATTTTTTTGTGAATTTATTAAAATATATTTTATATTGTGAATGTATTTTTACCCTTCATAAGATTATCTTTCATTTGATATATCTTGCAATCGCAGTTAATTATTGAGGACCCGCCTCGCCAGTGTCCCCTAATAATAGTTTTTCTCATATATCCTTCATGTACAGAAAGCGATCAGTTATAATTCTATTACATGTAAAGATGTACATTGCTAAATAAAACATAAACTTTCTGAAGATCAGAATATATTTTTTACCACATTTTGCCCTTCATGAAACTATTGGTATCGCCCATTTTGTTTTATCAGGTGCTTTATAATTTTTTCACGTTTTCGCCATATACCTAAACCTACCTCGTTATTCTATTTATATTTGCGAACAGCTAACAAACGGGCATCCGATTCACGTGGTGGCCTTTGAAATAAATGATGACATTAAAAGCACCCCTCCCAGGAACATTACCAGTCAGTAAGTACAACACCCCCGAGTTGCTTATTGTGTTCTTCCTTAAACGGCTCATAAAAGTCCTATTTTCCTTTCATTTCGTCCTTATTACCCGACTGACGTTTAATGTGATTCTTAACATTCTCCATCTGAGGAAGAAATCCCCTTGAAGTCGCGATCGGCAATAACAATCGATCACCAGGTAGCGCGCCTACGAAAGTTGTGGGGTTCGATAGGTTTTATTACGTGTCGCGATAGACAATCATGGCAAGTGGGCTTGACGATTTTCTATACTGTTCCTCGTATCTGATTACCTCACGAGCGCATTCATGTAGTCCGACACGGAGATAGGTCATCTGTGTGAGGCGGATTTTGTAAAGCTCTGGAAAGAGTACTGGAATTGTCAAATATAGATTTATTTTTATTTTCTGTTAGTATCATTTTGTGTTATGTGATAACCCTATCAAAACGACGCAATTATTATCACTGTGTAAGAACTTCAGTGATCGCCGTTCATGTCGGCAGAATAGCTGACGACGCCTTGTCACGGCTTTAATTCGAAGTTATCACGTTACATATCTTGTTATGTATATGTAATATATACACATGTAATATGTCTAATTTTAATATGTCTGCCCTCAACGCTTTTCCTCAAACTCCATAAGAGCCCATGGAACTCATCCACACTATCTGCACACTCCACACGAGTTAATATACTAGATATTAGCTCGATCGCTTATCGTCTTGGTCGTTATTTACTAATCTGGTATAGAACTATCTAAAGTTGGCAAAGGTCACGAATAGCACTGGCCACACAAGACCAGACGAGCCGCACGCGTTAGCCACTTCCATGCCAGTGAATATAAGATAGTAATAAGTAGCACTAATCCGTCGACGTACGTAATACGCGCCGCGGTTTCATCAGCTCCGTTGGGACCGCGGCGGATATTCGCCGCGCGAAATTAATCCCCTATAAGCCCCCATGAGCATTAAGTATTCATACCATCGCAATTTCGTTATTTCTCCCAAATGCTCGTCGCTTTGTTGATCCCATGACTTTTTGTCTCGGTTTTTCATTGTTGTGCACTGCACTGCAAATAGTGCGTCTAACTCAAATGTTTTACTTTTTTTTTTAATTTTAATATTATTATATTTTTACCATAACTTAGAGAATTTTGAGTTTCATACAATTTGTAATTGGTAACTATAACCGAGCACTTATATTAAGAATGTGAATTCAATTCCAAACACAACTACTCGTCCCCATAATCATCCAACAGCCCCGAGCTATTTATGGCCTTTTTAGTAATGCCAGCGAAAATATTAATATTAACATTAAATATCACCTATATTTAATTTACTTTCGAAATGAAGTTCATAAGCCTAACAAAAATCTTCATTTTTAACCGGGTATATAAGGAGTAAATACGTTTCCCTGTATGTATGTAATCTTCCTTGGGACTTTCTTGCCGCTTCTTTTTCCGGGATTGCTCGGTAGAGATTCGGTGAAGTCATGAAGTCCCATAACACTGAAAAACTGTTACAAAACACCAATTTAAAAAATAAAATTTCCATTCACTATTCAGACTGCTGATTTGTGGCGTGACATAATTAAATCTTCCCTTTCGTAGTTCCATTCGTGCTGTCCGAATTTCGTTCCGCGGAAATGCTCGCTTCGTTATGAATATCTTTCTTTTAGGTTTCACCGCGTCGTTTCCACTTTTTCGGGTGAGCACCGAATTTTCCATCTCTGGTGTTCTGAGTAGTTTTGGAATTGAAAATGCTGTATCAATTGCGTGTCAAGAAAGATGAATATGACGTCTCTAATGTAGACGGTCTCACTTTGTGCCGTTTGACAAATCATCTTTGTCGAATCAGTTTTCACTTTGACGATACCTATTACGACACCGCAGCACAATTGTTGACCACGTCGGTCGATCGGTGGGCACCAGGTTCTATTTTCGAAAGGTGCAGACTTTTAGTCGAAACGCTTCTGGTATCAAAAATTGCTTGTTAATCTTGGACTGTATGAGTGAACATATTCTGAATTCACAAGGTTGCGGAATTAGTAAGAAATAAAATCCGTTCTTTGCTTCCAATGTATATATCAAACAATAGCCTCCTCTTATGTCACTGTACGCACAATTTACAACCTCAGGCCTAGATACTCCTTAGAGTTTTCAATAAATAAATTAAGATATTAACTATTGTATAACAATACATTTGAGATAATACACACAATATTAATACTAGGAGCAAGGATAAACAGATTGTACCAAATTTCAAACTTAGCAAAACTGGTGGCTCATTGGGTTGATGTGTAAATAAATTGACGGGAATGCCAACACTGTAAATAAAAAACCTCACTTCAAAAGCATTCTTATGAAGAAAGGTTATGACAAACTCGATGATATATTGGACATGAGTTTAAAATATAGCCATAAGCAAAGTGCTCCGGCCAGTAGGGACTAAATACAGTCTGAAAGAGAGGCCATGGTGAAACTTCTCACTGTTCCATCAGTGTCCAAGTGCGGCGTACGTGTCAATTCACCATGGCTGCTAGGTAACTCGGGGTTCTTGCAGAGGTATCGCGGTACTTCACGCCAAAACAACTTTGAACCTTGTACATACTCGTAGCTAAGGTTTGACCACGTATAGAGTAACGTGGTCACATCCGGCCTGGTGTGAAATCTCACCCTATTAGCCTTGGACTTTATGTAGAGGTGTGCAAAGAAACTCATTGATGACTCTGGTGGCGAAACCAACCTGTAAAACCTTAAGCATAGATGCAGGGTTGCCAGTCTCTCGGTCGTCTATAAGGTGTATTTTGGAAAGTGTGATCAGAAATTATTCGAACTCCCCCATCGCCGTTCGTTTACCGTACAACCCGACGTATGGCTAGTATCATTACGTTGTGAACATTCCGTCTGTACGGACGACGCGGTTGTCATCGTCATTCGTTATACGAAGTGCAAAGGATATTAATAGCTCGCCCACGTCGGTGTTCCCGCCTACTTATGATGAGGGAGTCTTCAAAAAGAGATTGAATAGGCTTTAATAAGTTAGTCTGTTGAATATCTTAATCATCACTTACCATCTTGTGGGAGTGGTGTCAAACATTAACTTATTTTATGTAGAAAAAAAAGAGTCCAAGATAATTAGTCAGTGCGATCATCGTTAAGATCAAAAATGGCGTATAAGTTTCATTGTTTTTAATGATGCTTACAGGGGACATTATGTTTATATATGTGTATTTCCGCGCCAGACTAACCCAACAACTCTACACAGATTTTACTAATAATAAAATACACGAATATATTAATGTTTGAAAAACAATGTTTAAAAACAGAGACGTAAGAATCAAAACGTTAAAACCCGTGAGCCACCACTTTCAAACATCCAGATATCGATACTATGAAGTATATCCTCTTTTTCTACTCAAACTATGTTTTTATTTCCTTTGCACTGGTAGTGAGATTATTACCATATTATTGCCTTTGTCCACAAAGGTATAATTTTACTCAGCGCGCTACGACTGAAAATTTATTCCCTGCAGTATCTCTAAAGTTTGTTTGTTTGTACAAATGTTACGTCGTATAGTTTTGCCCTATATAGTTCTTAAATCACATTTCGGCACCGCAGTGGTGAAATAGTCACATTCAATCAACTCCTGATTAAGACCAATAAGAACAAATTTGTTTGATTGGTAACACACAAATATTACTCTCTGTGTGACAGATTTAATTTTTTAGCGTAACAGGTAGAGGTAGTTCTACAGGCCGTACAACTCCTGAATACCACCATCGATCTGATCTTGAAGTCAGAAGTTGGTTAGTGGAAGTTTTCAACGATGAAGCCTTCGAGATATGTCTCATGAGGTAACTGAAATTTATACTGCTTTGTGAGTTATTGAGGCGTGTTTTATCTATAACTTATTTAATGTTGTAAATTAGGCAATTTGTGACTTCTAATATCTATAACGCTTATATGTTGAAGAATAGACTTTTAATAGGTAATTTTAATTGTGTTGTACAGCATCCAGGATCTCAAATGAAATGCACCTTTTGTGACTCGAAACAAACGTGTACTTCCCTTATCTATCCCACAACTTTCGCTTTGTGTACAAATTATATTAGTTACTAGCAAGCGGTCCAACCAGCTCTTCAATTAAGTGGAAGTTGTGTTTACCAGCGCGAAAGTCTTAAAACTTTGAGTAGAACCTCCTTTGTGCTTCACTGTGCTCCCGGGCATGCCTTCAGGCAGTTCGACGCTAAAATATTTAGTTAACGGTATATTATTGCCTTTTAAATTGGTATTTTGTTTTTCTTATATATACACTACTTAGAACGATCACAGTATCTTATGTTTGATTTTAAAATATCATTACGGACATAAGACATTGAAACTGTATTGAGTATTCACATTCATTTTGAACATAACTTATAATCGGATGACAATGAATTTAATAATAAGCAGTATTTATTATACTAAACTATAGTAACAAACTACTACTAAATTGTCACATCGTTAAAGATTCTTAATTACATAATAATAAACACGTAATTATAAACTTCGTATCTCAATGAGAGATTATATGATTATATTCGACTGAGACATTTCTATACTTATCTCTGCTCATAAATACTAGAATCTTTCATTATTATCTAGTGTTTATTATTATTACTTTGTAGTTACTTAGGAATGAGGTGTGATTAGACATAAGTATGACAGGAAATCGCGATTAATGGTAGGAAAAGACATAATGCGCCGACCCCAGATAATGGGTTAAGGTAGACAGACGGTGATGAGTTACTTCTGATTTCATATAACCTTCTCAATCGACCATATTAATTATTACACGCCTGACGTCACTTCAATGCCACGGACAATCAACGACGTAATAAAATTTGTATGAAACAGGGTTGGCACTTGTCTTTGATAAAAAATATCTATTCAAACATATAATAAAATTCCAACTGACCGCTTTCTGATCTTAAGCTAATGTCATCGCGGAATTTATACATTTTATTATGTCGCGGTACTCACGATACGTTTTGATTGATTACGTTTTATACGTCCCGGTGTATATAAGGTTGATTGTAGCTGTGGGAGCTCTTATATAGGACAAAGAATACTAGCTATATCCCAACGTATAAAGGAACATATAAGCGCAGCCAAAAATAAAGACCCGAAGAAATACGCGGTAGCCGAACACATCCTTAATTCAGGTTCTAACCACTGGATCGAATTGCGTAACCCTCAAGTGATCTCCTCTGAGCGACATTACTTTCCACGTTTAGTAAGAGAGGCGATAGAGATCAAGAAACACCCTAGGAAAGTCATCAGAGAAGATGGTTTCAATTAAGCACACACTTGGAATCCAGTAATTATTTTATGTAAAACAAATAAAGTGCAAAATTTAGTGCGTGAAGATACAATCGTACATCGTGATACGGTAACTAATAAAGAAAAATGAACTAAACGTGGCAGATAGATTAATCTACCACTAGCTTGTCGACGGATTCTCCCCGCTACCACAGTTTCACCGTGACCACGATCCTTGCAACTGGGTCGAAATAATGGCAACAAATAAAAAACGTTTCGTGAGTACTCGCCACATAATAAAATAACCGCTTTCTGTACAAGAACGATATATGAGCTAAAATATTTTTAGGGTCCCTTTTTAACACAATGCAAATGCTATTTTTAAGGGTAAGGTAGTTTTTCTGAATCGAAACGAGGCCATTTGCTAGTCATTAATATTACTTGTGTTAATACAGTTCTTGAGAACTCAATATACAACTATTTAAACTTTAAATAACAACAATGAACATAAAAATAATTCTTCATTAAGTAATGTAGGTCAATCATATTTACATGTATATTTATAAATATAGATAAAATATACTTAACTTAGCCACAAAGAGAAAGACCACAGAGGAGAGGGGACTCTCCTACTACAGATTTGCACAAACTTACCAGATGAGATTCCAAGCTAACAACTAATTCCAAGTAAGTTACCCCATTTGCTTAAATAAAAAAAAATGTATTTTTTTACTAGATATTCGAATATGAACCATTTAATATCACATTGTGAAATATTTTTTCTCGTGTTCATTAATGACCAGTACGCTAATATTAAATTTAAATACGCAAATACGCATTCAGGACGATGTAGGATATTTACAAAGTGATATAAATACCATCAATAGCTGGTGTTTGCGGAATCTTACGGCAATTAACGCTCATAAATGCTATCATTTAAAATTATTTAGAAAAAACATCCTGTACCTGCTACCTAGTTTATTGACAACGTTAAATATTAGTGAAGTTTCTAGTATACGTGATCTTGGTGTCATCGTGGATTCAAAGATAGACTTTCGAGAGCATATCGATATAGTTGTGACAGATGGATCACGTCTGGCTGGTTTTGTGTGATAAACTAAGGTCTTCACAGACTATAAAATTCCAATCACACTCTTCAATTGCTACGTAAGATCATTACTAGAACACTGTAGCCCAGTCAAGAACCCGTCGTAGGCGGTGTATTGCTGCATGCTAGAAAGGCTTCGAAAACAGTTTTTCTACCATTTTTTCTACTCAAATAATCTCTGCCGCTCGCACTCTAAAATGATTTCATTTAAACATGAGCGAAGTACTCCTGATATTGTGCATCTGCACAAATTGGTTGCTAAAAAAAATTTCAGTCCACATCTGATACATAAAATATATATAGCCGTGCCACGTCCGCATAGCCGTCTCCGAAACATAGTGACGTTCAACCCCCTTTCCCCCCACACGTCGAACAAATTATGGAAAACATTCCCCTTTTCATCGAATGTGTTCGGCGTATGACGAAGTTTGTAACGACATAGATGTATCTTTGACGTGTCAAGTTGTGCAATCAAACGTCACTATTATTTATTACCTTAATCTAATTTGAGAAAATTTATTTGCATTTACATTATATTAACTGTAGTAGTTATAAATTTTTGTTGGTTTGTTATTTCTTGTATTTTGTTTTGGTTCTCTTCAGATTTTATTATATTATTTTAAATATATAATTTTTGCGTTTTTATTAAAAGTAATTTGTATGTAGTGTTCACTTCAAGAATGACTAAACAGTGTGGAGAAAGAAATAAGTTTTTTTCTGTGTGCAAGGTAATATCCAGTTTAGTGAACCAATAAAAAAAAACATATTGTGTTAAACTTTTCCTTCATGAAAACGAAGTGTTAATAAACTGAGAGATGAGTTCGAAGACGGGGGTACTTATCCCGGATTCATGATTTACATACCCACTTACGTAAATCAACTGATATCATCTAACTGAACGCGACATTCGCTGTAAGATAAAAGTAGTCACCTTCGCCGTGTACTCGAATCACGCTATCGATTTTTCCATGTTCCTTGAACACAAATTTCGAAGATGGAACAATCGGAGCATGGCTATTAACTGAGGCGTGATAATCGAATAATAAATGAGATGGTAATAATTTAATGTAGTCACGTCACTGTCTCTTTCTTTGCCAATATTTGATGTAAAAATATTAAAAATCGGTTATCAATAATTTTTTTATGTCGTATGACGTATGTTTATTAAAACAATTATCGCAAAGAAACGTTAATTATGTGAGTAGACTCCTGATGGAACGACATGGAATGAATGAAAGCCATAAACAAAAAAAAAAACATTATGTTATTAATACCCGTTTCGGCCGTATTGGGGTGGATTAAAATACTCCCTCCAATCCCATGCTGGTAGAACACTGTCATAAGAGGTGATAATAGCCAGCTTGCTTGGTGGTAGGGCTTCGCGTAAAAAATATTTTATAAATATTATTATTATTTCATTAATACTACTATTGACATTATTGTTATCTTTCCATGAAACTTGCCTGGCTAGTTACCACCCTCCTACTTGAGTCAGGAGCCAAACGACTCGTTGTGTTCCGGCTGAGGACTTGGGAGCCGGTACTTTCTTTCTTACCTTCTTCTCATTTCCTGGCCGATAACGCAATGGTAATACTTTTGGTCTTGCTGATATCCTTGGACGACGGTGACCACTTACCATCGGGTGACTCTCTCTTCGTCGGCTATTGACATTAAAAAATCGCACCTAATAATTCCATGGCAAACGAAAAACATCGAGTCGAGGCAGAGTTCAGTTGAGACCGGTTATCAAGAATTATTTCTAAAAAGCGGCTTTATTTAAAAGCGTCCGTTCCGTCCGTCGTGTCTTCCTGACGAACTCTGAGGCAAAGGGCGGAGCAATACGGTTGAAATTCACGCGACGGCCGCAGTCGCGTGCCTCATTCATTATTGCCGACGACGAATGTTTAATGCAACACAAACACTCCATGATTACAGCCCTATATTGATTTTTCCAATTGATTTTTTAAGTTGATTGCACGCGATCACGTTGCGTAATCGTGACGAAGATTGATATGTCTGCCCCAGATAGTGTGATTTTTCAGGGACTAAAAAACGTCCGTGATAGAATCACATTAGGTTTATTTATTTATATGATGTATATTACTGAAGCCATTATGAGCACGTGGCTGAATGCAATTGCAAAATATGTAAGAAACGTCATAACCCAAATGTAACCTGATTACTCCAATGGTAGATATGTACACAGCTTTAGGAACCGAAGAAGCTTTATTTCGTAAGTGGAATGTAAGTACTGTTCAACTTTACGACTTTTTACTTTAACGTAAAAGTATGTAAATTATTTGCGCACTCTGCAAAGTTGGCCGACATGTGAATTTTCTTCGTATTCTCTTTGTAGGAGAAAATATTTTTTATTGGTAATATATTTTTTATGGATAACCCTGTAGCTCCGTTCGTAGTGGAGCTGCCTGCGGGCGCATTCCATATTTGGTTCATGACCGGAATATGTGGTAGAGTCAAAGATGAATGGTCGTTTTCGGATCTTGACTGTTTGTGATATCTTACCTGCACACTATAGTTCGTTGCGTCAGAGGTGGTATGGAACAATCAAGATATTACAAACAGGTAGATAACCCAGAACATAGTTTATCCGGTAATATACATAATCACTCAGAATGATGTACCCATTATTCAGTAGGCAGGACTAAGTGGGTTACAGAGTCGTCCAATATATAATTTTTGAAGAGAAGACGTTGTGATTTTTGTCGCGGAACAGTTACGCACGGGTCGTTACCTTACAATAATATTATTCCGTAAAAAATGTATGTTTCATGAGTATATTTTTTCCTTATATTGGGTTTGTTGTAAAATATATATCCGAAACAACTTATGCTTTACTTGCAAATCCACACATTACTTGCTTGTACAGCACTCATATATTTAATTCGAACAGATGTTTCATTGTTGCGCCCGTACACAATTTTGTCACGTGTCAACATATTTACTCAACGGGGCGTGCTTCCCTTTGTGATTAGGTGTGCTGTCGTTTCAATTACCGTCACGGGTAGTGGGTTCGATTCGGGGGCCCTCAGATCTACCCAATATTTGTTTTTATGAGAGTTAGCTTAGGATTAATCGAATAATTCGTTTTAAAATTGCGTTTTTAATGGGTTTCGTTGTGGTGTTGGATGTCAAGGGATGTCAAGCACCGAACTCCTGCCATCGATATGTAAAAAAAATAGGTTTTTTGGTATAAAGTACGGTTTATATCTCAATCCATTCAAGGATTTGTCCTTGAACGGAACGTATTAATTATTTATTAATCGTGTATTATTACGGGCTGTAACATTTAATTTTGTGCGCTTCACTTGCGCGGAGATAGTTTAATTTAATAATCGTGCATTTATGCGACTCATTTCGATCTTGGAGGTTAGTTTTGGGGGATAGTAGTGCAAATGGGATAATAAAGGTTTGTGAAGTGCATAATTATGATATATTAAACGCAAGGTTTTCTTATAAATTAGTTACTTTAAAAATGCATTGTTTTACTGATACCCTTAGAGAAAATACGGAAATTAAAAAATGACATCTATATTGTATATATATATATATATAAATAATGTATACAAATACAAACAAAAAATACACATATTTATATATATATGCATAAAAAATGCCAAAATATACATATTTACTATGTTGACAGAACAACTCAACAACAAAAAATACTCCCGGATACGATTACAGTACGGAACCTTTTCTCACGTGGGGTCCAATTCGATTTAAATTAAGCTCCAAATAGCATATCAGTTCTATTCATGTTTAGTTAATCATAGATAAATTTGTGTTGGAATACTTACCTACTCACACTGGCTTACTCATATTTTTATATCTAAGAAGTATCATCATCCTCATTTTTCATCACAACCCATAATCATTCCATCGGCTCGGATCTCCAAAGGTATCACTGATGCGTCAACGGCTAACAAACACGATTAGTCGTTTGGCGGCTGACTCATGCAGGGGGTGGTAGCTAGCCAGAGGCAGGCTGCACGGAAAGATAATAATACCAATAATATCATTAATGTATTAATAATAATACTGATAGTATAATCCGTACGCGACACCCTACCACCGAGCAGGCTGGCATCCGTCGCCTCGTACGACACCCTGTTCTACCAGAATGGGATGGGGGAGAATATTCAAGGCCCCCCCAATATGACCACTTTGGTAATGTGTGAATTGCTTGACCATTTGAAAACATTTTGGAGAACTCTTAGGTTAACCAGCCTGGTTTCAACGATGTTTTTATTTTACAGAGCTAGTGGCAATTAATTAGAAATACCCACATAATTTGCAAGATCTAATGAGCGTGCAGGATCGAAACTCGAGTCTCCCGTTCGGAAGACCCATGGGTCTGAACAATGGTTGTGGGTTGAAAATGTTCAACCCATTGCGTAGATATATAATAAATACAATAATCTGAAATTAAATTAACTACAGAAATATATAATACAAATAGGATTGTAATCGATCATTGAAATATTATGAGTAAAAAAATATAATATATATATATTTACATAATATATAGGTAACAATACTTACTCATGTCGCCAATGACGTAAGTTTAAAATCATATTAAATAGTGAGGTCGAATATAAAAGTCGGTCTGAATTGTTTCAGTGTAACCATCTCATCGCTAGTTCTTCGGGCTGTATACAGTTGTTCGAAACTCCTAAGACCTGCCTATCTCCGAATGAACACAAACCCGCTAAAGTCCACAGCACACAATACGCATTGTTCATCTCCGACAACGAAGTTTATAATTCTCGCGACACTCACCCGCTCACGTTCACGGCAATACCTCCTTCTTGTATTTTTATGTTGCTAAAAGCATTATCATTATTATTATGGAAAGTATTGGAATTAAACGCAATATACCCTTGCAATTGTTCATAAACGGCACACGAGTCGTAAAAGGGTTAATTCTAAACTTTAAGTTTTAACTTTAAAAATAAAATTTAATTAAAAAAAAAACAATCATGATACAATAAGTTACAGCCACAGATCATAAATATTTACAGTGTAGTTCTTCAAAACAGATAACTTACAAAACAATTTCGACTGCCAAGCAAAAGAAAAATTTTTTTTTTAATAATATATACATGCTCCTTATAATGCCATATATATCCAATTTGTGTAAATTATTTAGGGTATTGTCCCTAAATTCCCAATAAAAAAATTAACAATTCAGTATTTATCTACTTAATTTATAAACAATCGATAATCATTACATAGCATGAAACAAATTTTCCGCCTGTGTGTTTAAACACGATAATCTCAAAAATACTATTATACGACACGTTACCAAATGTTAGACAAGTGCCAACTCATATTGTTATAAACAAGCAAGTGGTTGAATTACTAAGTTCTGTTACATTTGTTGGAATTACTCACGATTACAATGGAGCACGTACATTGAAACCTTGTCAGGTAAGCTTAGCTCTGATGTATACGGTGTTAAGAAAGTTTATTTTAGCTACTTTCACTGTGATGTCTTATGGTCGGTTGTTGTGGGGAACAATACACGCCCTTTACGACCTCAGGCCTAGGGACTCGCTGAGAGATATATTTAAAGAGATCGATATATTAACTATATATATATTTTAGATAAAAATTATATACGTTCAAAAAAATAGTCAGACCGTTTTTCTAACAAGACTAATGTTCACAATGTTAATACTAGGAATAAGGCTAAACTGATTGTACCAAATTTTAGACCAAGCAAAACTGGTGGCTGTTTCATGACTACCCATGTATAAATATTTATATTAAAATTCCTTTAGAATTTACAGAAATACCATATAGAAAATCAAAAACTCGCGTCAAAAGCATTCTTATGCAGAAAGATGTTGGGAGTTTCATGCCGATTCTTCTTTCGAGACCTCACGGTAAGGATTTGTTGAAGTGATGGCGTAGTTTGACTTTCGACGAGTGTTTGTAAAACAGACGTCTAATAAAATTTGATTAAATTCTATATCGATTTTTTCCGAATCTCTGTTAGTTTTTCGTGACGTGAGCTCGTTTAAATTTATACAGGCTGTATATGAATGGATTCTTCCTGGTGGGGTATGACATAGAGTTCTGGGGTTCCTTCCACATGTTCACAGGCGATGGTGACTACTTAACAGTCTTAAAACTATAACAGAAACGAGCTCATTACGAGTAGGTCTGTAGTAGTGGCTCGTATCGATCGTATTTGATGCTTGAGTTAGGTGACCTCGGGCAAACTCGAGCGAGCTTGGGTGCGGGCTGTAGTTGTATGGACTGGTACTGAGTTAGCTGACCGATAGCGGTGAAACTTCATGAGTACCATCTGATGTGCTTCGGTAGGCATATTTAGGTAACAGGTTCTTGTTTAGGTTACAACTATTAAAATCTGGGATGTCATAATAAGTTTTGCTAAACAAGTTAGCCATTGAATGCTGCTCTGAAGCGGCGTAGTAGATCGTGCTCCAGATCTTCGTAGTTTTTAAAAATATTTGTGGAAATGCAAATATTAACTATAATTCATACAGATAGTAAAATCTATTAGATTTAATTGATCAGTCGTCATTTCAGTAGTCTGTACCATGTACTATAAATAAAACTTTAACAGGGCCAAATTTGTACATTAGATATTGTCGGAAAACTCGAGTCGTATCTTGGCGCAATTTATGGGCCATAATCGAGCATACTTTTTATCTTGGGCAATGTATCTGTTCCTGTGGAAAACGAACTAAAAGTTAGTATTTAAATTGTGTTAAGGGGATAATAAACACAGTTTTCACTTTGAATGTTTTCTTATCCACAGAAGTAAAATGGTAAAGTAAATTAAAATGGGGCAAACTTTAAATTTATTAAAACCTGATATTAATGAACAATTGTTTCGAGTGTGGATGCTACTTGCGAACCTAAAGGGTTTTGCGACGCAAATTTTCTTATGTTAATAATATCCAACAAACGAGCAGACGAGTCACGTGATGGTAAGTGGTCACAGTCGCCATGGACATAAGCAAGACCAAAGGCCAGGTAATAAGAAGGTAAGAAATAAAGTATTGGCTCTCAAGCCCTCAGCCGGACCACGACGCGTCGTTTGGCAGGTGACTCAAGCAGGAGAGTGGTAGCTAGCCAGGCAGGCTTCATGGAAAGATAATAATAACAGTAATCATATTGATGACTTAATAATAATACTAATAATATAATCCTTATGAAACCCTACCACTAAGAAGGTTGGCTTCCGTAGTCTCTGACAACACCTTGTTTTGCCAGCATTGGATTGGGAGGAGTATTCTAGGGCGCCCCAATATGGCCAAAAATGTGAGAGCGAATTACTAGTATTTATTAGTTTTTAAGTGCCTTTGAATGTCCATGACCTGTAGTGACCACTGCATAACTTCTGGCCATGATTTATGGGAAAATAATATTCATAAACTACATACTTTATTTTATTGTATAAATGCTCGATAAATGTATTCGTAATGTGAGGTAAAAGTGTATTAGAAAACCACGTCTCGACACTCGAAGTAATAAAAACTGAACGTAATAAAACACCCCTGCGTGAGCTCCGTTAAACCTGACCCCTCTTATCGCTGCCTAAAAAATTAGCTCAAAGATCCAAAGAAAAAGGGAAACACAAAAAGGCTTAAGAATACTTATTCATGGTCTTTACTCACGACGGTTGTATTATACTGTGGACGTGGGATTTAGTGCCAGTGACGTGAGAGTTCAAAAGACTGTGTTGGACCACTGGGGTGTCTGTTATATCTAAAATGGTCATCATCATAATAAATCACTGTCCTACTGCTAGGCAGTCATCCGTTTACATTATACAGTGTACCAATTGCGTATTAACAAAAGATCACTCACCTCTCAGATCAATATAAAAAATCATGTAATGTGTAAGTTTAAATATAGTTTAATTTTATCAGTATTAAGTAGTTATTTACAGATATATGTACTCCAACTTCTAGCAGCGGCATGTAATTAAAAATCTGAGTAATGGCACACTTAGCCGAACCTTCCGCGCCTCCAAGCACGAAAAAATTTTTGGTAGCTATGATGCGCCATTCGGGTGCCAAACGTATGATGCGAACTCGCGATGAGACTCAAGCCCAAGTTAGAGAAACGAATTTGGACTCTCATCATTCTCATGTCGTTTCCTCACTGCTGGGGGCCGTGACCTCAATCATGTGATGATTCTCTCTCTAATAATGTTGGTCCATCTGTTGCGGCTCTCCGCAACCTGCATGGCCTCTGTAACGGTCATGACGAGTGTAATGCGGATTTGGTGGTGGACTCTCATAAGCCATACTACAGGGTGCTAAAAATAGTTGGTTAGTAAGTATACATAAAATATAATGAAATATCTATTCCTATCTGTGATGCTATTGCTATAAATGAAATTTTTCTGGATATTCCTGGTTACAATCACTGTTCTTTGTCACCTGTTCCAATTTCAAGTTCAACCTATATTTAAATGGTTCGTTTCGCTTCAAACCTGTTACCAATTGTGAGATTGCTACGACTGTAAGCTCCATGCAGGCAAATATGATTAGAAGTGACGGGCTATCGCTGGATATGGTGAAGATGTCGTGGCCGGTTTGCGGGATAGTAATTACAGAATTGGTAAATAAAATGTTCGCGAGCCGCACTTACTGCTATGACAATAATCTGTCATTAAACCCAATCGCGAAAGTAAAAACCTGCGTCCCATTTGTTTTCCTCCATGTCGTTCCAATGACTTTTGGACAGTTACTGCTAGCAGATTACTTCATATAGTTGTTCAGCCGCTTTCAGAGCTAGTTCTTTGTATCCTGCGGCAAAATTTTGAATAAACTCCAACCTTCTCTTTTTGTACTTGAATCAATTAAATTAATTAAACGTAAATATAAACTTTTGGTACTAGAGGAGTAGAAGAGGGGATAATACCTAACAGTAGTTTTGCGGTTTAGGTTTCCACCTTCTGCATATGTGTGTGTTTATTTATGTTTCATAATAAACTAATAAACAACCCCCGCTTCGCTTCAGAAAAACTTTGCCTCACACTTAGAAATAGCAACTGCATTGTTTTAGGTCTGGGTCTTTCTCGTTCTGTGAATTAGAAATAATATATGATCATTTATAACTTTATCATTTATGGATTTACTTAAATGAATAGGACTTTAAATATTGTGTTATGCTTACGCTTAGTGAAAGCCACAAAGAAAACGATTGAGCCGTTTCTGATTTAAGTGCGAACAAACGCACAGACAGACATACATCAATTCTAATATTCTTCACGTAGAGAAAGCGATCAGTTAGAATTTTATTATATGTATAAATTTCGTTTTTATTTAAATTGATATAATTTTACGCACTATAGTAATTTATAACATGGTTCTGAACTCAAGTGATAACATTTTACTTAATAAATGCATGCATATAAAAATTTAAATCTAATATAATTTCATTCATTCTCGTAGGAGACTCAGTTGTAGGTATGATTATTTAATAAATGGTTAATAAAAGTATAAGAATACAAGTTTATTAAGTACGAGCTGCCCTTCGGTGATATCCTGTAGGGTCCGGCTCAAAATCAGCGCTGTAATGTCACGGCAATCGCTCTTCGATCCTCAACGAACGTTCGCTGCAGCAGCAAAATGTTTGTTTGGGGTGTTTGATGTTTTTTTTGTTACTTTCTTTTTTATTTAGTTTATTATGTTTGTACTTTTTCAGGTTTGTTTTAATTATTTTATTTTA
>DWPT01001422.1:0-18736 GCA_018251895.1 Agathymus mariae mariae
ATGAAAAAAATAGTCAAATGTGAATCACTGTATCATAAAACAATTATTTATCACAAAATTAGGTGAAAAAAAAGAATGTACAGACAGAGCCAATAGATTTATATAGTAGTATAGATATAGATTACACAGCTGGTGTAAAGTATAAATCACATCGCGGCGACACAGTCCTTCTATAGTAGTGATAACATGTATACGGATATTATCAACAGAGTTTTTAGGTAACATTCATTTATATTGTGACGTCAACTCACCGCTGTTACGATACATTGACGCGGCGGCGGCGTGTCCGCAGTGGGTGGGCCGAACGGCGGACGGCGGCACCATTGCCATGTCGAACTACCGCCTGCACCTGCGGCCGCGGCGCCGCAGCGGCTCCGACGGTTCCGGGGTCTCCGTGCCGCTGCGACTCATCGACGCGCTCGAGATCAGGGACCTGCTCCGCCTGCTCGTCCTCTGCAAGCACGGGAGACAACTTAAGTGAGTCCACCGTCTTTTTCTTCTGTACGGTATCTTGTAAATGACAAGATGGTCACTGTAAAAGGGGGTCTGCTTTAAAGTAGTTCTCATGCTGTCAATCGGTTTCTTCTCGTGTAAAGTTAACGCTTTAACCGATTTGAATCACTTTAGATTAAACTAAAAATGCCTATTTTACTATAATTTATTATATTTGGGTCTCCAGGCTTTTTTGTATTGTAACTAGCGCGGTTGGGTTCGGTCTGGGTCGGTTTACTTTTCCAATTATTAAAGATTTTTTTAAATAGGTGCCCGCAGTTTTTTTCTTTTACAGTGTTAATGATGTACTTTTCGCATGATGACCTACGTAGGGTACGTACAGGGACGTAAATGTCGAGTACACCAACCAACTTGTTAGGACCTCCTTAAACATTGGTCCATAGAGATCTGTCATGAATATCTTATCAAACATCACTATCACTATACTATAAATTATTAGTACGTGCACACTGACCGGATAAATGATATCGGTCGAGTTGTACTCCCTGTACCTGTGTTCAGTAGATAAATGTTGTATAAGATGCTACGTCATACGTACCAAACTACGTTCGTTCAACCTGCGCTCATAACTACTTCGCTAGGCCGACCCCTGATATTGCCACGAGCGGGCGGGCTACTGTGAACGAGTTTGAACGGCGTCGGTCCGTGTGAAGCGTGCATCGAGGGTGTCCGCGGTTGCAGGTGTACGTTCAGCACGGGCGAGCAGTGCGCGGAGTGGGCGCGGCGGCTGGGCGCGGCGATGGCGCCGCTTGGCTCCGTGCACGATACGTTCGCGGCCGCGTACGCGGCATGGGCCCGCGAGCAGCCCCGCGGCTCCGCGCACCGCGCGCTCCTGCGCGCCTCGCATGCGCATCGCCGCCACTGGTTCGGACCCGAGGTGACCGCGACCGTTCCGCGATTATCCCGAGCGTTGCCCCTACTGCCAGGCATCACAATGTTTTTTGGTCACACAGCCGCGTGTTGTCGTTCGTTCTGAAACACTAGATAATGATGAAGTAATATTATAATTGTATCGTAATAGTCTCCTATATTATTCTGTGCCATGTAATTATTCATATAGATAAATAGTCCGTTTCGTTACAAAACAATAATAAAACGTTATCGAAAGGCAACTCGATGGGTCGGATTTGCACGTTGCGAGCCCGGAGCCTGCGTACACCAACTGTCGACCGTCGCGCCATTGTCGGGTCTCGTCGGCCGTGAGCCAGCTGACTGCGTGGGCGCCATTATGTATCAGTCGGGCGCTGGGTCGGGTAACGTGCTCATCATTGTAAGATGCCGGTGGTGGCGGTTGCAGGTGGAGCGGCTCGGGTTCACGGCGAAGGGCGCGTGGCGGGTGACGGCCGCCAACGCCGACTACAAGCTGTGTCCGTCGTACCCGCCGCTGCTGGTGGTGCCGGCCTCTGTTTGCGACGAGGACCTCGATTCCGTGGCTAGGTGGGTGCTGAGCGTGTGCCGTGATGCTGATTGCGTTATGTCCAGCCATTTGTCCACCGACACGAGCCGCTGATCGTTGACACCACGCACCTACTGACCGCGCCAGTTGAATAAACCTACCTAACGATGCGGGTGAGCGCGTCCCGAGCGTCCGCTTATTCTGCCACAGTTCTGCGCTCATTCAGTTAATATATTTTACCTTCATTATCTGTCCCAGACTATGTATGTTTTTAATTTGAACGTATGCAAATCATGATGGCGCTACACGCAGGTTCCGCGCGATGCGGCGCATCCCGACGGCGGTGTGGCGGCACGGCGGGACGGGCGGCGTGCTGGCGCGCTCCTCGCAGCCGGAGGTCGGCTGGCTGGGCTGGCGCTCCGCGGAGGACGAGCGGCTGCTGGCCGCCTTCGTGGCCGCCTGCCACCACGACCGAGCCGCGCTCGCGCTCGCGCCGTCCAACAAGGTCACACACACCCACCCACACACCACTCTATCGGCCACCCACGCTACGTGGAAACTGAATATTGTAACAATTTGGGAACCTAGTTTTATTGTCATTTCTAGATTTTTTCATAACTTACGGTTGAATTTGTTCATTTCTATTCGACTCGTCAGCCGTACGCTCTGGTGCGATACGGGGCTTAACAGTAAATTTGATACTGTATGATGGTTTCGGTCGCTCTTTAAACGCGCACAAACAGGTACCGGGAATGTCAGCACGCGCCCCGCGGACGGGTCGAGCACTACACTAGCTCGTGTAAATTGAATGTCACTAGTGTCACTCGGTTTTTGTTCTTGATACAGTTTTTCACAGTTTTATTATATTGTTTATTTAAATTATACACCATCGCCTCCAGCTATTGAACTCAGCACCAGCACCACGAGACGAGACAATGCAGACGTTGAAACTGAGACAATCGCACCGTGATTAAATTCCATGTAGATCGTAAATTCTGTAAAGGAGTGTGCGAGGAGCGCCGTTAGACGACTGGACGAACATCGGCTCTGTAATTTCCAGAATTTAATTTTTATTCAAGTTCTCGTCTTCAAGAGGAAGTGAAAAGGCATTTATAAGTTGGGGCGTTCAATATCTCGGGGCTTATCATCGCTTACCATCAGGTGGGGTCGATGTCCAGCATTAACTTAATCTTTGTAAATAAATATTTCGTAAGGTACCGCCCCAGTGAACCTGTGGACGTCTGTTAGGGCAGGCAGGTGATATAAGTGATTGAAGAAACATTAGTACTGGTTTGACGCGAGATTAATTTGTAGCATGGAGCAAAAAAATATATATAGATGTGTAACTTAAGTTTAATAGGTAGTGATTTATTTATCGTCACGCCACCCGGACGCGTGCGACGATCGCTACCGACGGAGGTCCGCGACGCTGACGCTCGGTGGCGTCGACGCCTCAACGTCTTAACGTCCGCGCACGCGTGTAGCAGGTGAAGCTGCTGATCGTGGACGCCCGCTCGTACGCGTCGGCGGTGACGAACCGCGCGCGCGGCGGCGGCGTCGAGTGCGCGCAGTACTACCCGCACGCCGACATCCAGTTCATGTGCCTGCCGAACATCCACCACGTGCGCCGCTCCTTCCACCAGATGCGCGCGCTCATCGCCGACCCCGCCGACCCCGCCGACCAGGCCAAGTATGTCACGAACACCGCACCCGCACACACCTGAGCTCGTTCGCCAGTTCCGCTCCCCGCTGTCGTTGATGTTGTCAGGTTACAATATGTAAACGTACAGATGGTTCTGTTGGTTGTTTACAACTTACCTTATTGATATAACGGAGTAGGATTGTGTCGTAAAATAACTAATAAAAAAATATTATTATAGTAATCCTACACTTTTTTTTATTGTATGATTTTTTTACGGTTGTTTTATTATAGAGAATCGATAGTAACCTTCGTCGCTGCCATGATCGATATTGCCCTATGACGATCAGTTCACATCCTTAGTTTCGCTCACAATGTGTTCAACTTAACTCTTAAACCCCGCTTCAGAAGCAACTTAGAAGAATATGTAAGTCACCAAATTTTAGAAGATGGTTTTAAATCTTTAAAATGTTTAAGACGCAATCATGGCCTGCTTTTGGTCATTCTCCTTTAAATGTTGAAGGATAAAAACGAATTTAGCGTATATCACTATATTGGTAGCGTGAGGAATGTTAAGGGAACGAAAAACAAGGCTCCAAAGACGCAGCTGAAAACAAAAAAAATATCAAAATTTTACATTGAAGATAAATAATGAAATTGTGAAAAAATCAGAACAAGAAAAGTATCTCGCACTACTGTTAGACAATAAACTTACATGGAAACCCCACATCATGAAATGATGTAAAAAACTAATTTAGTTGCTAAGCTGCTTCAGAAATCTTCCCAAATGCACGCCACCCAAAATACGTTTAGTCATATACAACGCGTTAGTTAAACCACATAGAGTATCTCACTGAGACATGGGGATGAATATATAAGAATAATATACAACCTCTCTAAAGAACACAAAATAAACTAATAAAAGTACTATATTATATGGACTTCTTGACACCTACAAAAGATGTTTACAGACAACAAAATTGTTAAATGTAAAACAGATATATATACCCACGAAACGTTCATGTTAGTCAGGGAAATACTTAAAGGAACACTACAAACACAGTTACAATTTGATTTCACTGGGCCTAGTACATATGGTAAACGTAGGAAAAATACAAACTTACTACAGTTACCCCGAACCAGAACAAATTACGGTAAATTTAACAAAATATGATGGAGCTAAAATGTATAATAACTTACCAGAATGCATGACTAGCGTAAACTCTGTCGGCAAATTTTACGTTTACTAAACAAATACGTTCTTAGTCAAATTGAGTAAACAACACACATGCACATTAATTATATACAATAGACTAAAATATTAGGTACTAAAACAATACAATATTAAAAGCAAATTCGCACTCACACATGCACCAAACATAACCATAAAATAATACACAATTTTAAGTTTCTCATTTTAAGTGACAATGTACTGTAATGTGTCTGTGAGAAATTTTTAAACCGGAATCATACATTGTCGCACATCGGTCAGCTGGCACGGCAGCCTGGAGCGCACGCTGTGGCTGCAGTATGTGGCTGGCGTGGTGCGCGCGGGGGGCGTGGCGGCGCGCGCGGCGGCCGCCGGCCGGCCCGTGCTCGTGCACTGTTCGGACGGCTGGGACCGCACGCCGCAGATCGTGGCCACCGCGCAGCTGCTGCTCGATCCGCACTATCGCACGCTCGAGGTACCTCGTCACACACAAACACATACAGGACGGTCGACGTTAGTTAAAGTGTTGCAAACGGCGTCGACAGGGGTAGTTGTGTCAAGCAAGCGGACCCCAAGTCCACCGACCCGTCGCCCGTTGCATTAGATGAACCCAGACTTGACGCGTCGCAGATAGGGCGCGGAATTTTAGTTTTCAACCCGCGCCGGGAGCGAAGCGTCGGTGGCGCATTGTGGGCCGGTGCGCGTATAGCTCGAATCCGTGGAGATAGCCACGGGGTGTGGTCCCTTGCGTGTCTTCAGAACGGATTAGTCCATATAACTCTGTGGGGTTCTGTGGAGGGCGCGCACGGCTCGGGAGTGACGTTGCACGAGGAGAACGTTTGGAGAAAAACGTTACATTGACGTCCACCCCAGATGTATGTATGTATGTATTAGTAACTACCCGAGCCGTGCGACGCCCAGATATTTCATGGTCGTTCAGTTTTCTGGCTTCACTTTTGTCCGTGTTTCTTATTGCACTGACGGACCCACTACTAGATTGTTATAATGTACATCTATGTCACGATACCACTTGTTCTTAAACAACCTACGGGTCGCTGATGAGTTGCCGACGGTACGACGGTAACGTCTTCTCACGTTTATCGCAACATTATTTACGACGACACCCGAGTGCGTAAGGTGGCTTTCGCGTACGTGTACGCATCATCATGTGGTAAACGTGGGTTATATCACTGAACGTGGAACCAACTGATGTTCGACAGAAATCGCCTGCGGACAATGCGACCCAATCTAATGTCTGAATTGTCGGTTAAATTGTCGGTCTCTATTGCCGCCCGTTACGTTAAAACGTGTTTTGGTAATAATCGCACAGTCAATCATAACTCTAACGGAATAACGACGGCAACTCGGTAATATTGTAATGTATGCAATACACGTCGGAGTAGACGCGAAGGGCCCATGGAGTAACATCCAAAATGTGCAGGGCTTCCGCGTGCTGGTGGAACGCGAGTGGCTGGACTTCGGACACAAGTTCGGCGACCGCTGCGGGCACCAGTTCGGCCCCGAGGACCCCAACGAGCGCTCGCCCATCTTCCTGCAGTGGTTGGACGTGGTGTACCAGATGACGTTGCAGTACCCGTGCAGCTTCGAGTTCAACGAGGCCTATCTCGTGAGTGGCGGGCCTGACCTGACGAGGACCGTTCGTTCTTCTTTTACGGATGTACAATTTTAAAAACTGTCTGTATGTTTGTGACATGACTCTAACGCAGAAATTTGATCACAATCAATACCTCGTTGTACGACTTTAATTGTGTGACGTTTATGAAATCGAACCATCTTGAGGAGATGACGCCGCCGGTGTAAAGCGTCTCTACCGACCTACGTGATCTCCCACACCACCCACGGGGATGTAACGTAACGTACAAACGGGGGTCGTGCACAAAGGTCGGTCAAGTTGAATAGACTGTGGCCTCGCTCCGACGATACCGTCAATAAATGATGGGACTCGAGCGCGGATTTGATAAAAAGCGACATGAATTGATCAGCGGCGAGGGTGTTTTACACACAGACGTGAAGTCATTCGACGATCGTTGCTAGAGTTTGCCTGGGAAGCAATCGACATTTTTCCCCAACCTCGTAATGCGAGTTACTTTATTTTTTGAATCACCGCGTTGCGTGTTGAACTACGGCGGCGTACAGCACGGTCGGTACTCGCGGCGATGGTCCTAATATTGTAAATCGTATTTTAATTGTATAGTTACGTCGCTCTTCGTCGAACGTAAGACACTAAGGTGTGCGTGCGTGTTGTGTCGTCAGATCAAGCTAGCGACCCACGCGCACTCTTGCATGTTCGGCACGTTCCTGTGCAACTCGACGCGCGCGCGACTGGACAGCCGCGCGGCCGACACGGCGCACGTGTGGCAGCTGCTGCGCGCGCCCGCCTACCGGAACCACCTGTACGCGCCGCCGGCGCCGCACGACCAGGTACTCGACCACGGCTCAACGTGCGTGCAGCCGTCACAAACACCTAACGTTAACAGACCTAACGTTGAGTTGTGCCGTGTGCGCAGATGATCTGGCCGGACAGCAGCGTGCGCGCCATGCAGCTGTGGACCGGCATGTACTGCGGCGAGCGGCTGTCGGACGCCGCGCCGCCGCCCCCGCCGCCGCCGCCACCGCTGCCGCTGCCGCCGCCGCCGCACCACAACGGTACGCTGTCTGTGTTTCGTAGGAGGACACCGCTAGGACGTTCCGAGCCACGTGACTCGCTTCTATTTTGTTAACCCGTCGAAGTCCAAACTTTGACACACACGCAGCGACACTCGCTGTATTATTCTAGAACGTAGCTCCGTGGTGTCGTCGGTTACGGGCGGTGCACGACGATACCCCGTCGACGCTGTGCCGCACGTTCTGCAGTGGGCTCCGGTCGACAACGACACCGTAGTGATCTCGTACGTCACTGAGTACGACATGTCGAGTAACAGCGCGTTTGTCCAGCTCCGTGCGCTCCGGTGATACGTACCAATACGAGCAGTTTGGGACGAAGTGTAACGATTTAGGACATCGGCAGGAGTGATGTCGAAGACGCGGTCGTGCGACAACCTGGCGAGCGAGGCGGAGGGCGAGCGGCGCAGCGCGCAGCGCCGCTGCAGCGACCCCAGCCTGCAGCCCGACCTCATGTATGTATACTAACGAAACGGACGACGGGAGATACTTATCTTTACTTACAGTAAAACAAAACCGACCGACTCTGTGATTTAAACGTATGTTTATTTTTAGACAAATAAATATTGATTTACAAAGAGAGTGATATTTTTGCTAACTAACCACTTCCCTTTGGAGTTTGTCGATCGACGAGTTGAGTATGAAGATAATTTTTAGGGATTAATTTTGATTTCGCACATCTGTCTGAGTAGTAGACGGTTCGTGTACAAATATATATATATATATATATATATTTAAATTGCAGATTATAGTTTCATCGTTATAATGTCATAATCGGAATAGCAGGTGAAGCACACAGCGCCCACCGTTCCATAACACATTCATAATTAGTACACCACACGTCCGGCTTCGAACACCGCACTGGACACCCGCGGCACGATCCTCCCGCTCCACTGCTCCACTCGGAAGTTATCCGAGGTGTGTCCTCTGGATGCGGACGTGGACACTCGTGTGTCAGTGAGAGCCACCGCGGCCGACCCGCGGTGCTCGCGGAGGTGCTTCGTTTCATATGCCGAACGACGGACGGACACGGGCGCATGACGGCGATCGACGAATGAGGAGTGCTAATGGTGGTCCGTTGAACAGAAAGCTGTCGCTGGTGGTGAACGGCGCCGCCAACGGAGCCGCGGCCGGCCTCACCGACAGCTGCGTCGACGACCTGCCCGCGCCTCTCGCGTCCCTGTCGCCCCTCTCGCCGCCCGCTCTCACCGTGGACGCCGCGGTGGACGGAGACCAGGTACGGTAGCTTTTTAGCCGCACTTGCAACGGTATGCCCGGTGGTTCGGTCGTCGTAAAGATTGTGCAATACTCGAACGAAGTTCGTGCCGCCAGCGGCCGCCGCTGCGTGCGCACCTCTCACGACGAATCGGTCATCGACCCAGGCGATCCGCAGCGACCGCCGACGAGGCGCGGGACCAACGCTAGCGTTAAGTGGACGCGGACGGGCACATGATAAACGTTGAACCTACAGGATCTATCCTGATTACCGAACCGTCTATGGGGCTCAAGGCCGGTCACGATTAACCCATGCCCACGCGATGCCGGCGCCGGCGTGCTTTGGACGACAGCGGAGGCTTCTGCTGACGTAACGCAACGTGGCTCTGTGGAAAACCACGGTAACGATATGGTATCGCAGAACATATTTAATAGATAATATTGGGACCATAAGAACGCAAGTCGTTGTCTTCTGTACACGTGTGCAATATTACTGCAGGTGGACGGTCTGCACCCGGAACACTTCGAAAGCGGCGCGCCGGCCAGCACGTCTTCGTCGCTGGAGCGCGAACTGACCGCCCCAACCGCCGCCGACGACGACACAGCCGCCGCCTCCGCCCCCGCCGCCGCCGCCGCCGCCTCCTCGGCCTCGCCCGACGAGCCGGCCGTGTTCCTCGGCGACGCTTACACGGATGTGCTCGGCATGGCTGACGTGAGTCGCGACACGGGCCATTACAGGAGTAGTAGTTTTTTTTACTAACGAGGGAAATCGGAAGATTAACAGGACAGGAGATAAACAGGACAACGTAAACGCTACCAACTAAACTTTGTCGTATCGTAGTATGCGAGATATGTAAACTTGATAAACATCGTAGAAATTGCAATTTAGTGTATAGTCATCGTGATTGTGGTACTAGTAGGTAGACTGATCGAACGGTGGTTGTGTCGTGCGACAGGCGGCGCGGGAGGCGGGCCGCACGCGCAACATCAGCATCACGTGGCGCTCCGTGTCCGAGTCCAGCAACCAGTCGTCCTCCGGGGACGCGGGCGACGGGGCCGACTCCAACCACCTGGACGGCGCGCTCCGCGGGCTCGACGACATCGCCGCCAAATTTCTCGAGGTCGACTTGAACGGTGAGCACCAGCAGAACACTTCACTCCCCTCGACGTGGCGGTGATGTCATCAGTTACGATCGCCACGAATGACCGTCGGGCGATCGCTATCTATAGCATCCGGAATCCGTCGGGATCTAGCGAGATCGCGCCACGTCGTCACGTACACGTGCGACCGGAGGCGACACCCCTGCGATGACAACCGATAATGTGCTCGCAGGCGGCGCCTCGTGGAGCGGACCGTCCTCGGAGAGCGACGGCGAGTGCGAGGACGGCGACGAGGACGCGCGGCGAGCCGCGTCGCAGCTGACTCTGTGCCCCGCCTCGCCGCGCCGCGCCGCGCCCGCCTGCTGCGCCTGTCGACCGCCCTGTCCGCCCCGCCCGCCCTCGGCAGGTGAACATTGATCATTTTCTTTCTGAACATAATAAAGCCGTGTTGGTCTTACGTCTCGTTTAAGTATTGTATAAATTTACAAGAGAGACACCATTCAAAAGTGATGCTAAATGTTCACACACCCACACCCCCACATTAGGACTCCATATGTTGCGGCTGGCGTGGACGTACACAAATATAACGTCACAAACACCCACGACCCGAGAACGAACGATTATCTGTAGCATAAATGTTTGAGTGAATTAACTAATGAATGAAATTGATGGAAAAATGTTTAGTCGAAATTAGTTTTTAAACTTTTAGAGAATATTACGGTCAACGCAATCGAACACTTTTGGGAGGTCGACAGCTTCCTGTATGCAACTATTACAAATTTGTTGGAGAAGAGCTCCTTCACCCTTTCGAATCTGCATCAAACTCCATTGGGTACTTTTGGAGATCTAAGCGAACAAACAGACGAATAGGGATTTTGTTTTATACTATTTCCAGTACGAACAACTTCGTACTTTATACGCGCAATTATACCCATGCACCTGTGCGCAGCAGAAGCACCCCCTCCAATATTCTTATGTGACGGGAGCTATGACTGACGTTAAGCAGTCACCGTTTTCTGTGGACATGTACGTCCAAGAAAGGCGCCGGTGCATCGCCGGCTGCGCTGGCTGTGCCGTGTGGGAGAGATCATTTGACTGCATTTTTAAAGACCCTCGCGTTATAGAGCTTCAGGAAAACTTCGTCGGAACTCCATTTAACTGTAACGACGTTAATGTCCAAAATTAGAATCTTTTTTATTCTCTCTGGTAATTCGGGGACATATACTTATACATCGTGCACCAAATTTTAAGTTTCCCAGCCGATAGGGTGGGACGGACGAACACACATTCACACTGCTGGTCCCGTAAGGGTTCAGTTTTTCATCGAATGTATGGAACGGTGAAAACAGTGTCAGTCGTCATAAGGGACGCGGGTCGTAAGGTAATTGGGGGGTTACATTTGTTTATGACGTTTACAGGCGACGGTGCGGGTGGTGCGTGGGGTGCGCGGGGTGCGGGAGGAGTGCGTTGCGTGTGCGGTGCGGGCACGCGGCCTCCGCCCGAGTCGCCGGATGGCCTGCCTCCGGTGGCAGACCCGCTGCAGGCGCGCCTGCACCAGATCATCCTCTATCAGAAGGTATTAACTTACGAATTGTGCGGATTGTGATCCATCCTCGGAACACTTGTGTGAAACATCGTTACCGTTCATTATCACAAACATGTCTTTCAATAACATTTTCTTCAACCGACCGTCATGTTAAAGTTTTCTGGATTAAAAACTTTTATTTAATTTTGTATTATTTAATTCAACAATTAATTGTCATGTTACTGTAGAAAGTCGTGGAGGAGCTGAGCGAGCAGCTGCGTGAGGCGCGCGAGGCGCTCCGTCGAGCCGCCTCGCCCCCCGCGCCGCCTCCCGCCACGCCCCCCAGCGCCGCGCCGCCTCATGCCGCCGCACCGCCCGTGTCCGCCGCGCCGCACCCAGCTCAGGTATACTCGTTCATCATTATGAACGCTAGTTCATCATTACGAATGTTAGTAAACAATTTTATTTGGGTGCGGAATAGAATCAGCTGGGATATGTTTTACGTGTTTGGATGCTGGTCCTTGGTGTTACAATATAGTACTCGGGAGGCCGCTGGCCGACATCGGACGGCCTGTCTGCTCGTTTGTCAAGAATATAATTTTATTTGTCCACGGAATGTAAAGCTGTCGTCGCTCGATCACAGGTGACGGGCAGCAGCGGCGCGGCGAGCGGCAGCGGGAGTGGCAGCGGCAGCGGTAGCGGGAGCGGCAGCGGCAGCGAAGTGGAGGTCGGCGAGGAGGCCCGCGGTGTGGTGTGGGTGCCAGACAGCGCCGCGCCGCGCTGTCAGCATTGCCGCAACCATTTCTGGCTGGCGCGCCGCCGCCACCACTGCAGGTTACTCGATACAATATATCACAATGAGTAACTATTTACAACGTGTGTATCAATGCATGTATGTGTCAATGTATGCATGCAGATAGATACATGCAACAAAGAAAATGTTTCTAAAACTCGTTTGTCGTGTGCCGCAGGCGCTGCGGCGGTATCTTCTGCGGTTCGTGTTCCGAGCTGAGCGCGTGGGGAGCATGGGGTGCGCGCGGAGCGGTGCGCGTGTGCAGGCGGTGCCGCGCGCAGCGGTGACCCCGCCCGCTCGGTTGCGCGCGAAGGACTCATGTTAAAGTTACTCCATTGTTGCGATTCTCCGCTGTAATTCCAGTCTCCTATTGTAGTAAACTACGCTAGAGTGACGTCTCGGGGCGGCACGAGGAGCTCCGTGAGCGTGTGACGTGACTCGTCGGTACTTGGAAACGATCGTTACAACTTTACGTTATGTCTTGGAAAAACCTGCCTAGTCAATGTATATGAAGATTTATTTTATGTAATTTGGAGGTGTTATTTATATGATATGCGATGTGTGATACGTTTCACTTAGTTACTGTTGTGTACTCCACGCGGCTAGACCGCGCCCATGCCCTTACTGGCGCCCGTGGTTCACGTAGTATGGATTAAGACGATCTAAACTCGATCATATCACTAAATGTCCGTTACGTACGGAATAACAAGAATGGTCAACTGTTACCATTATTTTGAATGATACGAACACAAACTATGTTATATATTAAACAACACGAACCGGCGTCCCCGGCGCGGCCCGCTCAGCTCTGCCCCACCCGCTCAGCCCCGCCCCGCCCGCGACATGCGCGCCGCTTGCGGCCATGTTAACGTAATAATATAGGGTGTGCCATAATGAAATTTACTTTTGAACAGGTCGTGTATATAAACAGGTTATATTTTTACGAGTTTAATGAGTATTATGAGTAAAGGAATATGTAAAATATATGATTCGAAATATTTACATCGTCAAGATTATCCTCCAGACAGGCTACAACCCCCTTTCTTAACGTGACCGTAAATTGTCAAACAATTATCAAACATGCGCCAGCCGGCGGCTTGGGAAATCGCTGCCATTTCTTAATTATCGAATATTTTGGATCATTATTGAAGACCTTACTCGCTCAGCAGAAATGCCAAACCGGGACGTGGTCGTGGTGGCCCTAAAATATCACCCCTCTTCAATGTGACTTTTTCCTTTCCCTTACGACCTCTACGTTGACGTGTGGCAAGTAGCCCTGCCCTATCCAGTCGTAATTTCGTCGTCGAGTTATATCCATCAAATTCTTGGAGCTTTGGTCCTAAAAACTCTGCCAGCATTCACACATAATGTTTCGAATTAGCACTTAGAGCTTGGCCCCGATCAGTTGGAAAGAAATATGGACCCATAAATACCCCACCAGATGTTGCTGCCTAAATAATGGAGTGGCTACTTACGTACAATTGTCGTGACGCGCTCCGGCATCGGATACGGTTGAACTGATTCACTGACTGACTTCCTCTATGTTTCCTTCCGCGTGTGACGCCTAGTTAGTTATGTCAGGCTGGTTTCTTCGAACCCCTACAATCACTGTTTAAATAAATAAGAGCCGAAACACCGGCGCCTACTTCGCAATCCATATTTAACTGAGAACATTCGTCGCACTCTAATGTACCAACGATCAATCTAGAAAAACTCTCGCACAAAGAACGCGCGATGCGCCCCCCGTGAGACGACTCGTAGTTGCTAAAACAGCTGTATAGCGCGCGCGTCCGAAAGTCACCCGCCCCGCACGCGTCGCCCGCGCGTTGTGATTTTATTCAAAAATTAAAAGTGAACTTTATTACGGCCCACCCTGTCAGGATAGTGCCACTGTCCAACGTTTGCTTCGTAAACTAGCCTCACAGTCGAACGACTAAGCGGCGTATCTACTGAGATGATGGATGAGCGACGTGCGATCGAATAGCGAATGGATGCGCCGGGCGTCGTTAAATGAAGGCTGAATTTAAATTGTTTGTGTAATGGAAGATTGTGATTTACACACCGGCGCCGGCGCCAGTGATTATGTAGACTGAATTGATACACGGCACCGGCAGAGTTCCAGCAACAACAATACGTCCGCATCGGCGACCGGCGGCGACGTCGCTCCGCGGGCGCTGCAAGTTCAGCGTTTCGTTGTACTGTACAGTGGAGCCGGACGGACGGACGGGTGGTGGTCGACGTCGTCGCCGCTCGTCTCCTACGTTTCTCGGTTTACTTTGTATATTCGGTGTCTTTTCGATCCTACGATGTGTTCGCTTTGTATATATTATTGCATCCTCATACGAATTTGGCATAGCTGAAGTAACTTATTTGATATTCGACTAATAGCTAATGTTTACTTTATTCCTAGGTTAAAAGCATCATCGTCGCGGGCAATCTCTAGTTTGTATAAAGTCGAATTTTGTATTTTATTTGTGATATTGATGATAATTTTATATAAATATTAAGAGTTTAAAAATGTTGTTACGAGTTAAATTTTACTGATGAAATTTATAGCAATCGTGCAATTGTTGTCGATAACACGTTTCCGTCGGCGAGGTTAGTCAACGACACACACGAGTACACCCCACCCCACGCCACGCCACGCAATTACAAAATTTGTCACAATTACAGTTGTTTGTCAATTTTATATTGTTTAAAAATACTCGAAGTGCTTCACTTCCGAGACGGAATGCGTGTCCCCTGGATACGCGCGTATAAACGTGTGAAGTGAGACTTGTCATCGTCCATTACGAATCACAATCGTGAGTCTGTTCGATATCGACGGCGTCGCGGCGTCGCTCAGTAAGTGGGCAAGTAGTACGGTGACGTCTGAAGGTCGCGGGTGCGTGTGCGTGTGCGTGTAGCGACTCACGGTTGTGGACGCTCTCCGTGTTATTTGCGATCGGAGGGGTTTGTTGTTAGCTGCATATATTTTATAATGTTGTAAACGAAAGCTCGGAGTGGCCCAAGTTCCGTTGTCGAAGTGCAAACTTATATGTGACCAATGACTATTGACGCAGTTAAAATAAAGCATATTAGTTTTATGAAAAACTTGTGTTTTAATCGATGTGAATCGGATTTCGGATTACAATTGCGGAACCGTTTCCGTTGCGACTGCAGCGGCTACCACCCTACTCCCTTACCACCTCGGTGCTCGGTCGTCGCCTCATCGTGTCACGTGACACCATTCCGTATGCCATTTTCATATAATATGCAAATATTATAATCACCGAAAAGGATAAAATGGTGATGATACCTACTTCTGTTGTTAAAATATTGATGACAAAATAATTAAACCTAATGTCTTAAACTTATCCCAAAAAAAAGTATCGGTCAACGAAAAATATCAAACCATTTTATTTATGAATGCAACAAAATCTAGACATTCACCTGTCCTGCAATGTTTTTATTTCCGCCACTTCATTCAAAGACGGCGGGCGTCGCAAACTCTTCCAGAGGCCTCTGTGTACCCCGCGTGTGACGACGGCGGCGCTTGATGTGATATCGTATCGCATTAAAGTGCTCGCGACTGGCACAGAACGTTGGTATCATAAAATATAATAACGCGATACATGTCTAGAGTTAAATATTGAGCCTTCCAGGCGCCGATGTAATGTTAGTATTTTACATAAATATTCGTGTTCGACCGCACATCGCTGACCGCGCTCCATATACAGAATCGCGTGTGCTCATAATCAATAAATAGGTCGATTCATTTATTCATATCAGTTCACATCCAACAAAGTTTTCATTCACACATTCACTATGCTCCTCTGTGTATGTACCCTATAGGTACATTAATCCCGACGGTACTCGAGCACGATGTGACTCTATTCCCTCATCTCAGGAGTTGTCGGACGTATGCTCAGTACCAATAGATATTAATAATTGTCGGCAACTCATAAATTTAATTTAGAAAATGTTTTCAAACGAGTGGACGATAGGTTTTTAGTGCGACACCTTTTCTATCAACAAGATGCTTATTTTGCGATATATTATTTCCTTATCCTGTAACCGTGCCTTTAACATCATTAAGAGCGTTTGCAGTTCTGACAGCATCCGGCCCCCTGATCTTCTGAGGTCCTCCGATAGTGGATGTGTCAATGCATCGGTCGGTAGCACCAGATATATAATACCAACCATCTGGTGGTCTTGTGTCTGAAGGTGACCGCCTGTTTGTACGCACTCTCTGCAATTTACTTGTGGAAGCGCGAGACGACACTGCATGCAGTTTACACTCCCCGAGGTGTCGGTGACGTAGCGGACCTCCGGCCTGACACCGGCGGCGCGCATGTCTAGATGTCTTCATAAAGGGAAATCGCGCACATTCATGGAAACAGAGCGATATGCCTTATAAAATAATATATATATGTAATAAAAATGTTTAGAGCAACGTTATAATTTTGGTCTGACTACGGAACCATGAAACATGTAAAGATCACAAATATAATTTTGATTGAATTTAATTTACTGTTAAAATATAATATTCCATTCTTTTGCGGTGTAGTAGGTACCTTGTGGAGGCGTAAGACATGGAAGCTCGTATTATTTACTGGGCACCTACGAGGCTACAAAAACAAAGATATCAGATAACTCTGTTCGACTGGCGCACAGTAACAGCTGTCTAGCCTCTCGCGGCGGGCGCCTCGTGCCGAGTGTCGCAGGCCGAGTACGCGCACTACCACCGACCGCGGCGTACACGACCCATTTTGTTGTTAACAGTTTACTATGTTGTCTCGACGGGGCGATCACTCACATCAGCCGTTTTGGTACAATGTGACCATCTCAGGGATGTCGTGGAGCTCCGTAGCGGCAGTCCACCGCCCGAGCCGACACACCAGCCGCGGCGTTACGCTTTTAGACAGTCTTTATTATTTAATTTTGTATGATAATAATACTACATAATAACTATAATAAAGTCAAACTGTTACTGTTGTGTGTTTACTGTTACTGCTGTGTTGTAGTTTTTCCCAAGCCGTAACTTATCTAATATCCGTAACTGAAATTATCCGAAACAATCGGATAATAAGATTTAATTTCATATCCGTAACCGAAATCGGTAAAACATTATTCATATATCCGGAATCTGAAATTTCATATCCACAATATCCCTAGACTATACTGTCACATAATTTCAAATCATATCAAATTTATCTCGATGAAGAGTGTAGTGGTTGATCAGGGACAAGGACCCTTCAAACTCAAATATATTGTAATGACTGTACAGTAGGGATGTTATGGACATGAAATTTCGGATCTGGATATATTTTAATGAATTAATATTTTACCTGTTTCGGTTACAGATATGAAATTATTTGGATTATCCGTTGTTTCGGGTAATTTTGGTTACGGATATTAGATGATTATCGACTTGCAAAGAAATATAATGTATTTACAAGGTAATACTTTGACTTTCTTTCTAGCTATTATTTAACATTATAATCATAGAATAAAAACCTTAAAAATTATATAATAAAAATGTTTAAAGATGAAAGCCACGCGGCTAGTGCATCGACCCGGCCGACAGAAACCGTTCATAGCGTATTTTATTTATACACTGCCCCTATCGGAAATTATTGGAAACCTTGTTATCTGATTCGGATATATTTTTATTTCGGATATCTGTTCCAATCACGATTACGGACTCCATAACATCCCTGCTGTACAGTGTACACGAGGAGCCGCACCGGATAATGTTCGTTTGAACAGTAATTACTACAAATAAATTGAAATCGAAAACAGTTTATTGTCTTTATTAAATACAATAACATTGAACTTCCAAAACCATTCGATGCACTATCAACACAACAACGTGCATTGCTGACGGATGCAGCTGACCGCCGCACGCTACAACTACAAAGACTAGACGAGACTAGAACTGGACTACAATATATCACTCACTAGTTACTACCACTACCGACAACTCGACGCGCGCCGCGCGCCGACACGACGGCGGCATCGCGGTACTCATTAATTGATTAATTTAATATACTGCAACACTAAGACGCCGCGTTGGACGCGTTTCGAAATTTGCACCATCGTTATTGGTACAGAACATGTGACAAAACGTGCGGGGGGAGGACGGGCAGACAACGGAGCGACTACAGTGGGAGTGATAGATCATTAGATAGACAGAGGTGCACGAATCTACCGCCGAAACATGAGTACAGTACAGTACAGTTTAAAAGGCTCACAAAACGAACGTATCATTATTATTCATCGCAACGGACGACCCGTAGTGTCCATTAACTGTTTATCTGTTGATGTTGATTAGGTACTGTTTTTGGTATGTGTCAGCGTCTGATACAAGTATTTGTTCAGAGCGTGTTTTCTCAAAAAAAAAAGAAATTGATCTTTCCATCAATCTTCCACTCCATATGAAATGAAATAATACTTATTCGAATATTTACAAACACTTTTTGTACGTCGAACTAAGCCATCGCTTCAGCAAATCCCTACCGTGAGTGGTCTCGGAAGAAGAAGCGCCAAGAAACTCCCGAGGAGTTTTTTTTTTCCTACTCACAGTTACAGAACGTACTTATTGCTATGAATTGGCTTAATATTAAACTCATGTCCAAGCAGTCTTATCCCGAAAGTAATCATCAAGTTTGTAATAACCT
>DWPT01001423.1:0-18736 GCA_018251895.1 Agathymus mariae mariae
GGAGAGATCGTTCGCTCAGAAAGTCCTTTACCCAACCGATAAGGTCAGAGGAAATACCATACGCTGAAAGCTTGCTTGCTGTTGAAGGCCTTCGAGATATCGAGAGAGACGGCGAGCGCCTCCCCGTTTTTCTCGAGGGCCTCGCCCCATAAGCGTGTGGCATACGCTTTAAGGTCCCCGGTCTACCGGTTTCGGTGAAATCCGTACTGTCGGTCGCTGAGAAGATATAGTTCTAGGTATACCATGAGACGCGAATTCAATATATATTCCATAATCTTGCAGAGTATGGAAATCGGTCTATAATTACTAGGACCGGTTGCTGCTGTCTTTTTTGGGCACGGGCTGCACGTTGGCAAGCTTCCAGGATTTGGGCACTATAGCAGAGAGGCGGAACAGACGCGTCAGTACAGGAGGCAACTCGGGTGCATACGCCTTCAGTACAACCAGTAGAATTCCGTCAGGACCACTGGCCTTTTTCATGTCTAGACACCGCAAGGTTTTGAGAACCTTCTTGTTCGTTATGCGGATCTCGAACAGAGACACGAACAAGTCCATTTTCTCTTTGGCCATCCGGTTTTACCAATGCAGGCAGTGTGGACCGACAGAAGTTAGTCTCAATCGCTTTGGCAAGAGTCAGAGAGTTAAGCGCCGATATGTTGGATGCGGTCGATTCAGTATTGCCTTTTTGTAGGACTTGGAGGCGAGATTAAATGCTTTCTTCTTAGAACTGATATCCGGAGCTTTGCGGTCTCGAGTATCAACCCAAGATAAACCCAACGCCGAATGTTTGCGCTTCCTGGACGTTCTCGTATGTTCGTGAAGTGCACTTTAAATGAGGGGAAGTACAGCCGCTTACAGGGCTTAGCTTGGAGACCGCGGGAACGCGAACGAACGAGGGAACGATACCCCTTCAGAGATCCCCAACCGGTCCCCTCATTCAGTCGCCAACCGGCATGATGGAGCCACCCCGGGTGGCTATCCCACTACTTGGGCCCGCTACTGACTACGTTCGGCCAGCGGTGCACCATGCTTCGGATCCTGCTACCCTCCAGAGCTAAGTTCCCGACACAACATACAAACAACTCATCACAGGCGGTCCCGCTAACGCAACGCAACTGTTTAGACCCATTCCCTATTCGGCTTCATCAGACATCATGCATGAACACGACAAATCGCTTGGCAGCATGGCTTTCTCTAATGGGTCTTAACCAGAGCCGGTAACCGATGTTATGGTCTACCACTGGAGTTGCTGCTCGTTTTGCACCACCCACGGGACACGTGTAAGAAATTTAGTGATCAAGTAATCTGCTACGGACGCGAGCAGTTTACTGAATACCTGAACTGACAACTGTCAGGTAAAAATGAAATAAAACCTCAAGGGGTAGAGATTTGACTAGTAATAATAACATTAGGCTGTGCTATGGAGATATTATAAAATGTTATTATGTAACGGGATGTGCCGATCGCGTACCTGCGTTTAAGCGTCATGTTTGCCACACTACTTGTTCACACTACTAAGTAGCTTTTGTTAGCTAATCTCAGAGTTTTTGCATAAGCCGTAATCGTTAAGGAATATTGTTGATATTAACATGTACTCATCATCATGAGATGATAACTTCCAGATAATGTTAATGTTATCGGCAACAATTATTGAATACGTTTCAGTTATTCCACTTCGTTAAGGAGTTCCACTCTTTATCTTCACCACTTAGCATCAGATATGTACCACGTTTGTAGGGGACAAACTCTGTCTCATACTCTATACATAAATGAAAGAATTATCGAAATAGATACATAAACAACGAAGTTATGTACTCTGAGACTCTGAGAGTATCTAGACTTCTATAAGTTAGTGCGTTAAACATTTAAGACTTAATCGCCAGTTACCATCAGGTGGGATTGTTGTCAAATATTAACTTATTTTATGTAAACAAAAAAAAGTAGACAAAAAAAACTTACAGACGATCATTACAAGACCTTCTACTTTTTTGATGTCGGTTAATAAGAAACATGAAATAGTTTGTGGTATCTTGTATCTACTGTCTTTGTTCGATATGACATTCCGGTATTATAGCGTTGATAATATACGAGTAGTTAGAGCGAATACGGAAGAATTTGAATAAAATAACAGTTATATGTTTCAGTCTTATAATTATTAACAATTACATACTTTTTCAAACTTACATTCTAAATGGTTACATTTATTTTGCTCCACTTTTAAATTTCACATATGAACACGTTCAGCGGGAACGTGGTCCCAACGGTACAAAGACAGAAAATAATCGTGTCAAGATACATATCTCCTTTAAACATTAAGTTACAAGTATTCGTCGGAAAAAATAAATATACTGTCTGCGATATCACCAAAACGCTTTCAAAGTTCTTTAACTTTTATGTCTTATCACAAAATTCATCATCTTTCATAGAAGCGTACGTATAAAGGATGGTTAGGTCGCAAGACAAGGTCCGAGGTGAAAACTATGTCTTCTGGCTTAGTGACCGGCTCCAACCTAAACCTCCTCAATAACCTTGCGACTATGGTCTTCATTTCCAACATAGCGAACTTTTGGCCTGCAAATAAATAAGTTACAATTACGATACCGTCGCAAATTTAACAAGTGACATGTGACCGACAGAATTCTTTAAATAGAATACGCTGAAGATGTAGAGTCATCTATTATTTATTTTTGTCTGTATTTATGAATGTTATGGGTTCTGAACAAGCGAAAACCACTTAACATTTCGAAGATATATGGCATATATTTCGAAGATATATCTATCTAGGATACGTTTGATCCCGGGTAAAGATTGATTATCGTGATATAGAACATGAAAGTTACTACGGCCATTTTGTTATAACAAATATGTTTAAGGTACCACCGATCCCTAAATTTTTTTTAGTTCAGTTGCAATAGCTGCAGAAAATCTTTTCATATAGGTTCATTATCCTTAAACAAATATGTTTAAACGGGCTCTAGCATCTGTGCTTAGGGTTCGCCTGCATTCACTTTAGAAACAACACGTATCGCGAGTGAAAGAGGTCGATCGAGACCGACACTCAATCCTCCCTATGTATGCGATGAGGTGCTGATTGTAGCCGAAACGACACCTTTTTTAAAGCCAAGCAATGGCGGGTTAAAAGTTTAAACATAAATATTTTCGGTAAATTTAATCAACATACAATTGCTAGAAAGTGCAACATCGGAAAATTGAGTTAAAAATAATCCAATACGAACACTCAGTTACAGTAAAAGAAGAAATCAAAAGTGTGGTCTATGAAAATCTACAAAACTTTTATGTCTATTACAAAAAACTTTCTAAGTAAAAATTTTGGTTTTTACTTTACTCCCATTCCCAATCCTTGTACTTATGAATTAGTAACTGTTTTAATGTACAAGAAATAAATAGAAATTCCTTCGTTTTACAATTTTTTGTCTTTTGCTTGATTAATAAATGTATTTGATATTATAATCTGTTTAACCTTTTTACTCTTTTGTATAGACTTAAAAATAACTAAGCATTGATCGAACACTTCTAGATTTTGTATGTTTTTATACAGTAATTTGGAAATATTTCCGAATTATTTTCAACTTCCAAAAGGATGAATCTTGTGCGTAGTATGTATTCGAAATTTCCATTATATACTCCATGAAATTGGAACCTAATGACTAATATTTAAACAAATTTCGTAACCTATGCAATTCCTAGGTCCCGCACTGAAGGGTATGTACGCATAAGGATGTCGTTTCAGGTTATTTTCTGGAAGGAACCTGTCTGGAATAAACTTCTCAGGCTCCGGGTAGATGTCTGCCCGATGATGTATATCGTATATGTGTATCTGGACTCCAGTGTTCGCAGGAACGGTATAACCACCTGTAAAAGAATACACCTACAACACTGCCTCCATCTCTGTTTCCACGTCTACCTTGACCATCGATTACTTTGTTATAATGCATTGTTTTGCAGGTATGTTTAATCAATATTTTGAAGTTAATGGGGCTTCATCGATACTTGCCAGGCTAGATACCGCCGTATTAAAATTAATCAAGAAATGTTTTCAATGTGTTTTGATTGTAGAATTATACTGCCAGTTAACAAGCTGATTCTATTGTTGTTTCTGTCGGCAATAATTTTCACTGGAGCATTTTGGTGAAGTACGCTCAAGAGCGTACAAGAAAAGTATAGTTAAAATACAAGTGATTTCCACGCAGTAGAATAGAATCTTTGAATGGCGCTTTTAACAATGTTTTTGTCGATAATATTGGAACAATCTGGCCCTGTTATGATATACATTTGTAATTGACGTACACATGAGCCGGTTATTGAAACTATTTTCTTCAATCTTTTAGATTAAATCGTGCACGTTATAAAAGGAACACCTGCTGAACTTACTCAATACAGTTTCTTCATATGTGTGCCTTGCTATAAGGGGTACACTGGGGTAGAGACGTAAAGACTCTTTGATGCAACATTCCAGATATTTCATATCATTGAAGTCCTCCATCGTTGGAGACCGTTCGGAGTTGCCAAATATCGTCCGTAATTCGTCGTAAATATTATCCTTAAAATATGACAATAATAAACATCAAACCGATTACTCAATGCCTAGAATAACTAGAAACTTAGATAACATGAAACTACTTTCCAGCATTCGATGAGTTATATGTAGTCTAGTATTGTAACTTTCTCCTTCTAACTAATAAGTGATGAAGTGAATAGTAAATTCACGAATGACAGGATTGAATGGTTCAATTAGATCACAACAAATAATGAAAGAGAAGTAAAAGATTAAAGTCAAAATAATCATGAACATAATTGTTGAATAGGAAAAACCTAATATAGGATATATTTGTATACCACGTAAGGATTTTGCACGGTTCAGACAGAAGCGCCAAAGTTACTTTAGAGAATGTCGTGGATGTTAGAAGTTAACATACCTGTATTTTTGGTTCATTGGCAATCCTCATTATCATAAAACAAAGCGCCATGCCAGTTGTATCATAACCCTGGAATAAAAAAGTTAGTTTATCAGGCTTATTATGGGAAATTTGAGTTTGATGGTATGAACTCGACATGGTATGGAATCTATATGAGTTACAAGTGCCTATTTTTATTTAAATTAAGTTTGTCGTCTTTCAATGAGCCAAGTAACTAACAGAAATAAATATAGCTTGTAGCTTTTTATTCAATACCTAACAGTTTCTATTTAAGTGATCAGTCCACGTGTAAACTGGTTTAGTAGACAACTTTAGGATATTACAAAGTAGACGAATACATTAGTTACATCGGAAAATAATACCGTCGCAATGGTTTTCCCGGCTTTGATGATGTCTCTGTAATTATTATTCCTTCTTTTAAAAAATTTAATTCCTCTAAGATTTTTCAAACACTAGTAGAAGCAAAAATATTGTACATTGTCAAAATACCTAAATGATTTTGCTTTTGAATGCCATTATATAACATTGACATATTACTTAGTACCTGCAGAATTATTATTGGTTAGTTTAACTTACTTCAAATATGAACGTATCGACTTCTTCCCTGATGCCACGCATATCAATCAAATTATCCTTTTCATTTTCTAGAAGCAAGTCCAACATTGCTAGTCGGCCCCTTTTGCCATAAACACTGGTATCTTCAGTAAATTCTATAACATTATTATTCTCTACGTAAGACTTTCTCTCCCTTATCACTTGATCCGTAAACTTGTGAAGGACTTCCAAAGCATTGTTTTCAGATTTTGCCAGTTCGCTTATATTATATATAGGGTCAAAATAGTACCAGATCCTGCATAATCGCTTGACAACGCATTCTCCTACTATATACACAGCGTTAAAGTATTTTTTCATTAACGATGCTTTTCCTTTTCCCATTGATATTCCCATCGCCGTTTCTAGAACAAGGCCACTTTATGATTACTTATTTTAGAATCTTATATTTACCTGAAAGATCTTTAACTGACCGACCTTTAACTGAAAGACTGCAAGATATCGAACAGAATTAAAAAAAAAATTTAATGAGAAAGAGACATTAAAAAAAATTAAGGTCTTTTAAAAATTATAGTTATGATTTTACTCTTTGTTTTAGCTCATTGGATGTCCAAGAGACAGAAGTATATATGCTGACATCACAAAATATCAATATTTGCACAAAATATTTGTTGAGGTCTTTAACAATGCTGTGATCGGATATATCCCAAAATCACACCTACAAAGACTCGGTCTATTTGAAGATTTCCAGATAAAATTGGATCTGATTAATTAAGGTTCCATTTACAAACGAGTCATCTCAATACACCCCTCAGGTTTAACAATCCATGTATGACTAACTTAAATGGAGTCGACCGATTTCCAATTTTTTGGATTTTAGTATGTGGTCCGAGGGGACCAAAATGTTGTAGTACTTGATTTTTTGCTTTTTTCACGTCTGTCACGTCTTTGTAAGTATAAAATTAACACACAGTATACAATTAATAATATAAAAAAATTGACATCGTTTGGGCATTAGACTTGAATTCGATAACATTCTAATTATCGAATCTACGAGTATCTGTAATGATTCTATTCTAATAGTCGAGGACTCAAATAGCTTTCACATTTACGTAGGAAATATTGATACCACTTAAAATTGTTGATTTGTAGGTAATTTAAAGTTGCATCATAAAATTAACAAACACTTAATGTAACGTAAAATTATCTTAAAATAAAAATACTAACGTCATAAAAAAAGAAAAAAAACATCGACATCAGTCTGCATACTCAACCAAGCATTGGTCACAGCAAAACACAGAGAATCCTAGTGTGGGATCTAGTGACTAATGAGCAACTTATTTTCATTGTTTACTTGTATTTAATAAATAAAATAAAACAATAATTTAGACTTGTACGGTTTCGCTTAGTTTTATTAGTAATCACCCTTTAGAGCTTAAGAAATGTCTTCATTCTTACGATTAATTGAATTCAAAAAGCAATCAGGTAGAATTAGCGGAAAAGTCGATTGCTGATTTGTTTGATTGTTAAGCAGGAAGTTTAAACGAATTTGTAGACGCGATAGTAAAGAGATTTTATTATGTATTATTGTTATAATTATTAAAAAACTATGGTGAATGTTTACTAAAATCTAATGAAGGACAGAAATATTACACGTCACAAGACACATCCGATATTTGTGAGCACATGACATTAGACTACAAAATAATTCTTCTCAAAGCAAGCATCGCTTACGTTGGGGACTAGACATAACTGAAAATATATTTATAAGGAGCTATATATTTATAAAGAACTACATATTCATGAAGGCCGGCTTACCAGTTATTATGTGTAGAGTTGTTCGAGTAATCAAGGGAACTAAATCAGTTTTCTCCTTGCCAACCTCTCCCTCTATCGTTTTGAGGAGTTCCTCAGCGTGTTCTGTGAAAGTCCGAGTATACTTTTTCAGGATGTTGAAGTGGAAAGCTGGTGTCAACATTTTCCTTCGCCGTTGCCATTTGCTTCCTGTAAATGTTATTACACTCTTGAAACTTGACCCATAGACAATCTCTTCGGCCATTTTTCATATTCCTAAAATAATACTAAACATCAATAGATTTGATTACAAAACTTACTGCACCGACTATATAATACTATATAATGTAATAACTTTTAAAACATTCTAAATACTGTACATCAATATTAAATTTTTTTACATTTAGTCAACAAAGAACTCGATAGGCCATTTGATAATGGGTGGTGATCAGTGGTAACATCAAAGGCATCAGAGTCGGCTAACGAGAGGTTGAAGAATCCGTTTTTTGATTCTCCAAAAAACTGTATCACCAGTACTGTTGAAATTAACATAGTTGGTAGAGCGGCCAGCGACCTTCAAAATGAGCCATTTTCTCGTCTGTTGTTCAGCAGATCGCATCACGAGTAAAGAAGAATGACATATACATGGGTTGATGGAACCCCTTACATCCAATTTTCATTAAAATTTATTATATGTACCCATATTTCCAATGATTTCATTGAAATTTATATTCCAGAAACTTAAAATAATTAAGCTTTACCAAAAAATTAAAAAATTAACCCTTGATTTATTTTCATTAAATTTTAATCAGTTAGTAGGGATAGTGCAAATTTCTTAATGATTTATAGTTTTACGGTAAATGCGCAGGCTGTAAATGCGCAAAGGGCACTAATACGTGGTCACCAGTCTCTAACTACATTTGTAAGAATACGGGAATTACAAACACATTATCCAGCAAGAAGAAAGCTGTGGACTACATTTTCTCACTAGGTGATGGACTTTTCTAAAATCGACTGCCATTCCAGTGTAATAGATATTTTTTGTGAACTATATAAGTAGTTATTGATTTATCATAATAGAAATAATTGTAACTTACCATTGCTTGTAAGTAATCCTTTACCGAGCCATGGTCTCAAAAAATTGTAGGGAACTATTTTACTATTGAATCGGGTCGTAGAAAGAATAGTCTAGAACAAAAATACTTTTCAGAAAAAGACTTCCTGAATCTGGTTTGTTACGGATTACCACAGTGTTTAACTGTTAAGTGGCAAATGAACCCCTTACTCCCGACAAACTTAGACAATTAAAATTCAGATCCAAATTCTATGTTCAAAATCATTTAGTTATTTAGGTATTCTATAAATACACTTATGCACGTAATTTTTTGCTTCTGCCATTTCGAAAAGTTGCTTGAACACGGAGGAGAAAAACGGCGAAAGAAACTCTTCCGTTTGGTTCATTGGCTATAATATTACATTTTATAGTTTATGAATTGGGAAAATCCCAAACATTAATATTTGTGTAGTATAAATAAGCAAATAGTCTTGCAGCTTCTACATCAAAAAAAGTTCAAATATTTACAGTCGTGTGCCGAACTGTGTGCCGACAGCTTAATGATACGTACAACATTACTTTCAAGGTTTTGAATTAGTAGAGACAAAAAAACCTGTGATTATTTAAAGAAAACAATAATTAATGTGTCTTATTAAGTGTCGAGTCGAGTATATATATAAGTGCAATATTTTAGATAAATTTTGAACTAAAATTTAACTAATTCTTTTGTTTAAATACATATTAACTGAGTTAGGATTGATTGAATCGCGCTTGGAAATCCTGTCTGATTATTGCATGTAAACTTAAAATTCTACTTGCAATAGAATATCAATTGGATGAAGAACCAACCATTCGCTCTCTGTTTATCAAAATCAAAATTTATCGACACGTTATTGTTTTTGACAAAAGATACTAACAAATGAGATAGGTACAATTACTATTAACAAATAATCTGATGCACAAAAAAATATAAAACGCAAATTAGGAAATTTCTATTGTAAAGATAGCGGAAAATCTGACAGAGTGACATTTTTCGACATATGATAAAATAATTTGGAGTAATTTTGATAGTGTTATTTTGACCTATGCTTTACTTTTTGTTGCACAACTTGAATATTAAATACACCTATCGAGTGGTATCGGTGGTCGTGGAGGTTTTATTCAAAGTGCATCACTTACGCCTGAAGATAATTTTTGATTTATTGGAGTTTAATCGTTTGGTCCGGATAAATTGATATAACAAAACCTGATTAACATTTTGAATAAACTACTTCAAGAACTTCAAATATACTATTTAATTTACACAAAATGATTTATATTACGAAAAGAGAACAAACAATGTTTGTGATCCTGTTGAGCAGTCTTTAAAGCTTAATTTAAATTGTTATTCTCCAAATTTGTATCAATTGGTCTTACACAAAAATCTATTACAATAAATATAAATTTTCATAGTAAGTAAAATAATTTTACCTCGACATCCTCAGGTTCGTATATATTCACCAGTCTAAAATTTAACGCGTAAAGCTTCGTTATCCCACCAAATTTTTTGTACAAATCACGAAGAAATTTAAATAGTTTATCTGAAAACAAGAACGATGATATATTCTATATTACGGGCTTTTAAACAGAGGGCATGTTGGAAAAGGATTGGTACAAGTTAAATATTTCATGTAATTAGTCGTCACACGAGCAGACAATCCATCTGATGGTAACTGGTCACTGCTCCCCATGGATTTCAATAACACCAAAAGCATCACCACAGAGGGAGGCGCATTATTACTTTTTACTATTAATTTCACTACTGATCCGTTATTACGACACATAACATAACTTGAGGAGGATAAAATTATAAACAGCAGTCATTAAGACACGTTGAAGGTCTTCGGACGACGTGAGACGTTCTGAAACTTGGGATGGCTGATAACACCAAAAAAGCCCGCGTTAGAATGCGATACAGACCTCCAATTTAATCTATTATCACATTTTATTCACATAACTCTGACTAATACCAAACTATTACTATTACTTTACAAATCTAATCTCATTAAGCACGGATCCAAACCGTATTGATTCATGTAATACTATTGACAATAAAATAATAAATAAATAAACGTTTACACACTCACACCCCCGCACTAGGATTCCCTGTGCTGAGGCTGGCATGGACGTACACAAATAAGACATCATTAACACCCTTGACCCGAGAACAATCATAAATGTCTGCCCCGGCCCGGAATCCGACCCGGGACCCCTCGCTCGGCTGGCGGGGTCACTACCAACTGGACTATGGGGTCGTCAAATGAATAAAATATCAATTAATCTTCTATCTAATTATAGTGTAGTAGAAGAGGTATAATACAAAACTAATACCAGTAAATGTCCAAAAGAATCTAAGTCCGGCCCTATAAATTATCGACCTGTCCGGCCCTTGAATTATCTGTTTTACCTTATACAATAATCTAAATTAACATTAAAATTCTATAAATTTTTCTGTTAACAGTTTCATAAGGATTTTGTAGATTTAGTTACATAAAAAAAACATAATATAGATTGCGAGAGTGTAGTGCTAGGTATATTCATTCATTACCACTAAAAAAGCTACGAAAAATAATAGCAATGAATTTTAAACCGTGCCTTAAAAACCTTGGATATGTTTTTTAATAATAGATCTCAAATATTTAATACCGATAGGATTTACAAGTGACACACTATCTATCTGTCTATGGAATTCTTCAGGGATCAATAGCAGGACCAATACTCTTCATAATGCGCATAATAACGTTCAGAAACAAGAACAAATGTTATATAAAATTTAATGCAGACGACAATTGTCCCTTTTATTTCAGATTAAGCATTCATACAGTCACGTCACAACCTCAACAAAACAACACAGTATACAACACTTTAATTAAGCTCCATTACTAATTGAAAATTGGGGTCGTGCTGCAAAAATAATTAAGTGAACTCCAAGTGCTACAAAATAACATGTTAAAAATATTTTTTCTATATCTCTCTCTACACAACACCAACATCTAAAATGTATAAAGAAACATAAATTATAAATATTAAAAAATAATATAAATTTAATATGCATATTTCTGTCAAAGATTACTCAAATAAAACCATATAAACTTATATAAAATCGCAAAGAAACCGCTGGTGAGCCAGTTTTCTTATTCTCTCCAAAGCAAGAACTTTACAACAAGTTATCAGAAATTATAAAAAAATCAAGATTAAACTAGCTGAATATAAGTCAGGCTATTCACTATTAAGCAAATGAACGCATTGGATGAGTACTGTGTTACGACTGTATGAATGTATGAATGTTAGTTTTTTTATTTAAATAAATATCTATTTCCACACGTATCAAAAATCATTTAAGACCAAGATCGATTTGACAGATATTTTTGTTGTATTCGTAATCAGTACAAGGTCTATAACAAATTAAATTTTAGGAAAAGTCAGAACTTACATCGGTATTGTTGCATGAAAATCTCAATAAAATAGGTAATATAAAAAAAAAAACAATTTATAATGAAAATTTTATTCAAAAACATTTTGAAATTTGAACCAAATATATACAGGGAGACTGTAACCTCCTGTGTGTGTGAACATTCATACATAAAAAATTACATTGTTACATAAAAAATGACGTTTTCTTTGATAGCTCTGTTCAATGAAAGATTCGCTTGTGTATATAAGAACATGAGAAAATACTATTTTTGTTTGCTAAGCACAGCTTCCATTCTTCAGTAGTAAATAGTAATAATATTATAGTATGTCATTGATACTAGTTAATTTTCACTTTTTGTGATTAAAATTCTTTAAACATAAAACCTAATACTCACTTAGTTAAATGTGTGGTTTGATGAAAGATTTAATGTTGAATTTATTATTTACTTTATTTTATTCTGGACACGTTCTTGTATTATATGTAACACATATATGCAAACATTGAATTTATGTTTTTTATTCGAAGCAGGTTTTTCACGAACTTATTTCTTGTACTACCATTTAGACGCGCCACACCCAATCTATACTGATATTAAAATTGTAACGGGGCCTAATATGTACATTAAATATTTTTTGGAAATTTTAGTGTAGATACAGTTTGCCACTGATATATATAGAACGCATTTTTTTTTTCTGTCTGCCTGTTTCTGTTTGAACAGGTTTGGATGATACTTAACTTATTTATGGGTCATAATTTGAGATGCTTTGAAATAAAAGTTAGTATATACATTCTATTAAAAGGTTAGTAAATAAATTTTGACTGCATGGCTGCAGCTATTATAAAATAAAAAAATATGTTTCTAATGCATTAATAAAAAAAAAACTATTCTTATAACAATGCATGTGCTATTTCTAATCATACTCGTAAGACGTAAGTTTTCTGAAGCAAAGCGAACACAATCTGACTAACAATTTAATTAGTAGTAAATTTGAACTTAATTTAAGGAAAGTAAAAAGTAAAAGTTACTTCAGTAATGAATAGTTTGTGTTTATTATATTTCTATCTATCCGTTATGGCTGCGTAGAGTATTGAATCAGATACGTATTGTTGAAAAATAATACTCACTTTTCCGATGTACCTAAAGATTTTATAACTTTTCAGAAATAATAGTTTATAATTTTTTAAATAAGTTCAAGACCACCTAGGAGACAAGATCAAACAATTTCAATGAAATTAGCTGTGCTTAATGTCGCACAACAGTACTTCACGTCAGAGCATAAGTTGTTGCGCTACGAAGTTATGTCCGAATACACACATTACTGCTCTTATCTCTTGGCCGGAGCCCTAAAGACCCAAATGGATCCTTTTGACCGAATTTGTTTTCTCGACGATCGCAAGCTAACGCACACCTGAGAATATCTTGGACAGTGAAGGGACGTAGGCTCTTTACGCGTTTTCTACCGTTTAAATAATGGGAATGTTATGAATAACTATTTGATTGAATAACCACCAGTAGTATCCCCAAGGCGCAAACGCATGGGGATCATAAAGAAGCGGGTTTATCGTTTCATACTTGGCCAACAACACATTGATGACACCCCTGGTATTGTTAGTATCTATGGGCGAAAGTTAGCACTTATCATCATACTTATTTATCGCATAAAAAAAAAACTAAAAAAAAAATAGCATTCTTACTTCATAGTCAACGACGTTATTCGATGTACACAAAATAGATAACACAGTCACAATAGTGGTAAAGTGAATTTTCACCAAAGGAAAAAATTAGTTACTTGATACGAATATACCTATTGTACAACATATTTTTATTAAATGAAACAATTGCAACGTGTTTCGGTAATAAGCGAATGCCCCGTTTCTTTTTTTGGCCACGAACGCGTTGGTGACGCCTTTGATACTACCTAGTTTCACGCACAGAGATAACCACTTACGATCCAGACGCATTAAAGGCACGCACTAATTTTACACTACGTTTTACTATTAAGAGGACACATCAGTTAATTAACAACAGTTAATTGTTAATTTAAGACAGTACCTATATTTGATATTTTTTATGATTACGGTTTATTTTGTTCCTGTATATTATGCGCACTGATTTTTTGTCAATCCTTGGTTTGGTGTTGTAAATTAATCACACTTGTATATATTTTGTTTTAAAAGAACTTCATTAATTTGCTTATTGTAAAATTATATAATTTTTGTGAGTTTTTCGTAAATAATTCGTAACACCACAGAACATTACGAAAAGTAATAATAAAATTATTATGAAATATACATATATATATATATATATATATATATATTACTATCCTGCATTTAACCGTAAAAAAATCATAAAACCGTTTTTAATATTTGTTAAAATTTTCGTACCGGTTGGCAACATCGCGACAAAGGCGTTTCCGTAGAGTGGTATGCCTTCAGGGCCTGGAATTTTCGCTAAACACCGTCCGGCATAGTTGAATCGAATGTTCAGACACCATCCGAAAACCGCGAGACCAATAGCTACGACCCAATACACCATTGTGGATGTCTGCCGCGCTGGCTGTAGACACACTGACTCACTCAACTGTGGCACACGCTTTATTTTATAGCAATTCAATGTTATATATTCAACGTTGTTCGTATGTTGTTGTTTTGTGTTGAATTATATACGTATGAAGCTAAGCAGATAAATTAACAAAATTGTATTAACATCCACAGTAATTTTGAATATCTAAATTTATTATTTTACTGCTTTGTGTGCAGTTCAAATTTAAAATGCTTTATTTAATCTTTTTATAACCATTCACGCTCGTACTCTCAGTTCAGATTTCACAATCAATCGAGATCGGCAAACAAACATTGCATTGAACTAGAGATTCTCTGCTCTGCAGGCAGTGCACTAGTAACTTAGTTAAGGCATCTCACCTAAAACTATTTTATTTTATTTGTAAACCGGGGGTTAGGGGTGTAATTCTTTCCCTCAACCTCGACTGCGTAACAGTATCTGCCTTAAAATTATTTAATTTTATGGACAGCATGACTTAAGGGATTTCTTCTATCCCTGAGGCTAAAGCATTCTGCTAGTCGTGCACTCTGCTGATCATTGGACGAAGCATTTATTTAATTTTTAGTAGTTTTTGCACCGCCTCATTAACAAACAGATTTTTTCGTATTTCGCTTGTTATTGTATTTCGTTAATTTTTTATTTAACAGCAAAACTTCGCTGACATCTGGATGTTGAACTTATGGAAGAGCGATGACCGTTTACACCGCATTCCCTGTTTATTCTGCATGTTATAAAACATACAAATATTTATAAAATGCATTTTTAGTTGTCGTCCTACGAGGTAGGAATGCTCTGCTCCTTAGCACTTGAACGTACAGTCTGATGGGTGTTGGGCTAACTTATATACCTGTGTGTTTGTATTGTGTACAACTATGGAAACAGTCAGGGAAAGTGATCGTCCGCGTTTAGCCGCTTCGGCCGCGGTCGGTGCGGTGGTAAGATTGGTGACCTCGCATATATAGCTAGTATTTCATGACCGGTTCCGGGCTTGTCAGGTCTTGTTAAGCCGGTTCCGGTTGCTCAACAATAGCAACCAGATAGAACCGATGACAACAATCGTAATTATTAGCTAAACGAGGGTGAGAAGGGGGAGAGTTAGGTTGCGCGACAAGTTTTGACTAGTCACAACATTGTCCTGTCCAAACTAAACCGTTTGTTTTTTAAGCGATTTTCTAACCTATACTTGAAATAAGAATAAGGTTACACTTTACATACATGACTTCTTATAAATGTGTTATTTTTTCCTTTACTATTATTTATTTATATTTTATTACAAATCCTGAATAAAGGGGGAACAGTGGGTACAAGTTAGCCAGTTAGTAGAACTTAATTAACAAAAAATATAATGTTTTTATAACAAGAAAGATGGTCGAATGTTTTCTAAAATTGGATGAAGCAGATAAAGGTCGGATAAGGAAATAACGCTGCCACATCTCACCTACCATCTTTGGACATGTCGGAGCGGCATGCACAGAGGCTCACTGTTTCCCCATATGTGATCGAAACCAATTGACAAAGCCTCGAGCATAGATCCATGGCTGCAAGTCTTTCAGTCTTCTACACGCTGCATTTTGTGGAGTGTGCGCAGGAATTGTATGAAACAATTCCCTCATCGAAGTTTCTCCATAGAGCCACCCAACGTACGACGAGAATATAGTCTAATGTCGCGGATATCCTATCTGTGCGAACGACGCGGTCTGCTACGTCATTCGTTATGCGCACTGCAAAGACTGGAATAGCTTGACCGCTTCGGTGTTCTATACTACGTAAAAAACAAACCGGGAAAGTAATTTGCAAGTAAGTGTAAGTATTTGTGTAATAGGGTGTAACGGACTCATCTACTCCTCTGCTCGTGTCGCATCGCTCATGACTCCTTATTTTCTGACAGCTAAAGTTACACAAGTCATAAAGTCAATAAGCCCATTACTTTACACTGACACATTACACTCATTGACATTGACATCGCATGAGGTTCATTTTTATATCAGCTAATATTATGTATATTGACGTCGGTCAGTTTAGCATATTTGCATAGAAACGATCAGAATTTTATTTAATTCACGTCCTTTTTTTTCAATCACCTATAAATCTACTTAGTTTGATGGTTATTTGAATTCATTAAAATACATTTATTTATCCTTATGGAAAATCCCTATTTTAGTTGAGTGGGAATATTTTCCATTTATTTACATAAACAAGTGTGTAAAATAAGAGACGAATCCAAGAAATTTATCTTCTTTAAATTTAAGTCGCTTGCTTTTGTTAAAATATTTACAAGTTTATGCTTGACTAAGGCCCCGTCTGAATTTGTTCAACTGTTCGTGGGACTATTAATTATATATACATGATCATTAAAAATTGAATATCATTCATCATCATTAGTTTAACGGACATTTTATATAGCCTATCATCCACGCAATCACGGGTTCTCACTACATACCAATTTTTATTAAGATTGGTTAAAACGTTTTTGAATTATCTCGACATTCATACATAAAAATTGCAGCAGATTTATATAGTAGTATAGATAAGACTAATATTTAATTTGGAAAGAACATATCTTCCGTTGGTCCTTGCTAACATTTGTTACATATTTTAGACTTCCAATTAAAATTACTTTGTATCTAATTCAACCTGATTCGCAACATGCTTTTATCTTTTAATAACATTATAAAAATTACTATTGAAGAGGTGCCTGTTTATGACGGTATGGGCACATAATGTAGGGAGGAATGTGATGTGACGAGACGAATGCTGAGAATGGAAGCGGAGGATAAAGGAAGGCGAAGACCGAAGAAGAGGTGGACGGATTGTGTGGAAGACGATATGAAGATTAAGGATGTGTGCACTGAGATGACGAAAAATAGAGATGTATGGAAGGAAAGGACACGTTGTGTGGACCCCAAGTGATTGGGACGAGAGGATGTTTTTTAGAACCCTTTAAATAATAATGTGTATAATTCATTTACAATTTAAGGATTTTGATATTTACAATTTTGAATAGGTGTCGTTAGTATGTAGATACTTTGTTATTGGAGCACATAGTTCCTGTACATCGTTAAATTCTGCCTGTATATGTCTGTGTAATCTGTAGTTTACATCGTTAAATATATTAAAGAACGCAAAACTGGACAAAGATATTCTAAAGATTTGAAGAATGTTCTGGAATCTGCTTAATCTATTAACATAAATATCTCATTGTAATTTATGGTCTGTAGATATTCAAGGTTGAGATAAATAAAAGTGCTATTAAGGTTTGTTAAACTTTAAACCTCTGTCTATCTTTATCATACTAGAATTGAAATTCCAGGATTTACATTTTTACGCTTTATATTTGTATGTATGAATTTAATGCGTTTTTAAATAATTTTCACCTAGTCACATGCTTCGAATTTGGTCACTGATGATAACATTGACAACACGTTTCCAAATTCTCCCTTTTCTATAGGAACAACACTAACTGGTGAAAGATTTATTTCCTGTCAGCCTGCGAGTGAGAAATATAAACTTAAGAGTGGGCTGTGTATGACGAGAAATCAATAAATGTCCCTACATAGGAACTAGAATACTTCGATAGAATATCAATCTTCCACCGACCAAAATTCATACAAAATCTATTTTATTGAGACTAATATTTTTTCTCAAGAGATGTGCTTAAAGTAAGCCAGAGCTTGAGCGATGTTACCCACAATTGGTCTGAATATGAAAGATCACCGCTTAAATCTACTTAGATTAACGCCAAACATGTTACAGCTGGAATGGTGTCACAAAATAAGTGGTGATATATATATATATATATAATATGTACCAATAATTTTAACTGCGAACGACTTCACTTTATTATAATTTAAGCATATAATTCTAGACGAAAAATACGTTTTTTATAAATATGCATAAAACAGGTAATTTTGACTTGATTGATCAGTTGTTTTGATCGTTAACGTTTCAATTGAAAATTTCTTGGTTAATTATACATGTTCTAAAAACTATTTCTTTTAAAATAAGGGTGCTCTTTGTTGTCTGGTTGTAGGGCAATCGCTAAATTAATAAAACTTTGAAATTTTGTAACAAATAGATAAGTGATTAATCACGTTTATTTGGCACATAATAAAATATGAATAATAACTAGTTGTATCAATTATGGTTAATTACCTGATCAGAATATATATGTTTTTTATATTTCTATTATTATTATATAGTATATGTTACATACATATTTTGTTTTATGTATTTTATGGTTTAATTATGTATGTATATCAGAAATAAATCGATAGTAAAATAAATGATAGTATATAAATTTTATTAATAATACGCAGCCAATTTGGAACCAGATTACTGTGGTAAGTATGTTGTATTAAAGATGGATAGAGACAGCACGG
>DWPT01001424.1:0-18735 GCA_018251895.1 Agathymus mariae mariae
ACAGACATACCCAGGTGCACACTACAAACAGGAGAATCCCATATACGTACACAAACAATCACAAACAAAAAAAAATAAGAACCACCAACATTAGCCATGAAACAAAACATTGCTCCAGGAGATATCGTACCCTGGAGCCTTTGTGAAGCAAGCAAGATCACTGCCGACTGAAGATCGATCATTGCTGACCGCGAGGTCGTCATAAAAAACTGGTACAAACGGTAGCTCCTTACAAAGCGCTAACCATGGATGATGTTCCAGTGTTATTATGTCATTACAGGATGCCATCGGAACATTCCAACGATGTGGTTTATCGACTCCATTTCCCATGGGTTATGTGTTAATTAAAGCTTCTTGTGTTAATACCTCATTAATGTACTATGATTTCATTTATTACTACCAAATGCATCCGGTAACGGTGATTCAAACACTGTCCATGTATACTAATTAAGACAATGTAAGCAAGCATCTGACCGTAATACACATTGAAGTTCCAAATCAGCGTCGAAATATCTTTGAATAACCAAAAAATCGTGAGTACCCGTTGCTATTAAAATGCTTATACATATTTAATTTAGTTCCTATGAATACTAAATTACTATTAATATATAGGCTGGTTTCAGTGGGTACATCTATTTCCTTAGATGTTTCCCGTGAAGACTCACGTGACTTTAAGATTCCAAAATTAGGTGTAATATAACGATCAGCCAATCCCTCCCATCTGATTCAGTCGGAAGGTCAATTACTCCCGCGATATTAAGTATCACAGTGAACAAAGTTTGGCGGTGTACTTGTAAATAATTAGTTTCGCTCTGGTCACATACAACCAAATTGAAAACTATTATTTTTCACTAATGCAATTTACGGAAACAGTAATAACACGTTTAAATAGGCAATTTAAACGCCGACAAACGATTTAACGTTACATAGTAAGTGGTTTCACGATCCCGTAGTCCGATTGGCAGTGACCCTGCTTGTTGGGCTAAGGGTCCCGAGTTCGATTCCCGGCTGAGGCAGACATTTATTCGATAGGCAGACGTTTAGGTGTTTCAGATGTTCTAACTGCATGTCGTCCGCAACACAGATAATGCGGGCAAGTCAGTTGGTAAACTTTAAAGTGATGACTGCAATCTCTGGACTTCCGAAAATCACTTTCAATCTCATTATGAACTTATTACTTCTTCAAGAAGGAATCTAAAACCTGGTAAAACATTGCCTGGTTTAGAATATTGCACTGTGATTCTAAAAGGAGAATGGTAGCTAACCATAGTATATCTTGCTCAGCGACTTCTAACTGGCACAAAACTAGCATAAAAAACATCACTATCATTTATGATCATTACAACCCATACATAGCTGTTCTGCTACTGGATTCGGGCTTCGGCTAAGTTCAAAATCCCCCACGCGCCAACTGCGAATTGGTAAATGTCACTAATGTTTAAGAACATTGTGAAAAACTCTCACGTGTACAGGCATCCTACCATGGTTTCCTTCACCAGGACAAAGTGATAACTGATTTGAAATACGCACATAATTTGAAAACTTTAAGATGCATGCAGGATTTGAACTCGAGTGTCCAGTGCGGGCGACCGAAATTCGAACTACTAGACATTACTAACTAACATAATATATATTTAGCAACGTTGCTATTAGAACATAATAAAGTCTAATATGGTCTTGCTACATTAAAACAGGTGTGCCTGATGAATAATTTACTGCGAGCAACATGAATGAAATCAACTTAACGTATCTCCCGACATTAATGTATGTATCTTTGTTAAAATCTTTTTAATGAAACTCAAATACATTTAACTTGTATTTAATCTGCAGATAACGACATTATTATATTATAAACTAGTAGAAATTTAATAAAAACTGTAATGATTTGCTGATACGTAGAGAATAGTGAAGTCCTTATTTTTTGTCTGTTGGTGTATTTATTTTTAACTGTATTTAACATTTTAATATGGTTATTACTCAGAGATTTCTCTTAAAACTTACATCATATGAAAATATACTAGATATATATTTGTCTATGGTGCATACAAGAGTACTACTACTACTTACTACTTTATCGTATATCCTTAGATACTTTGGCAAGGATAATTCTTGTGTATCGCATCATTAAAAATAGAACGGCCATGTTCCGTTGTTTGAAAATTATGTGAATGCTAGCTGTGCAAATTATGTAGACATTGTTATAAGGGATCACAGTAGTGCCACCTTTTATTGGATTCTGGAAAGTTTGAATTAAATTCTAGTGGCAAAAATAAACAAAAACTGACTTGAGCACATTGTTTTTATGTTTTTATTCAAAAGTTTTGTATATATAGAAGAATTACAAACAGGGACACAAATAGTAATTGAGTATAGTCTTCCTAAAAATTAAGTTACATCGAATGGTATATTCAGCATGCAAACACTTGTACAGAAAATAATATATCAATCCAGTAATTATATTGTGGAGCATAAATAGATATAATCTGACTTTGTCTTAAAAACTGATGTTTTGGAGTCTCTTATGTTAGGTGGAAGCGACCTCCATATTGGGACAAGGCGAATCAACGGGCTGGTGAAAGAGGATCCCTCACGAAGTTGAGACGGATGATGTATAGATGCACTGCGGCAGCTTTTACTGTACTTAGTATCAGTTACAAAAGCGAATGGATAGGAAAATGGTAGTAAGGAACATATTTCATTCATTACGCACTTTGTATATAATACCCGGCACGTCTAATTGACTACAAAATCCCTTTCAAATATACCGAGCTATGCTCAAATACTTTACGGCAATTTTAGTGTCACTTACCAGTAATTTATGCAATTTTGCAGTTAATATAAATACGAGAATTGTGAGTTTTAAGCTTGACTGAATGGGTGATTGGCATAGTGTATGCGACATTGTCATGCCACGTATTCTGTGCTCGGGTTCCTTTAAATTGTGGTAGAAAATAAAATTGTTATAATTATTTATAATGTTATTTAAGTTTATACTTCATAGACACACTGTTACGCCCTACTACAAACCCATTTGTCGTTTTGGCACACACACAGTTAAATAACAGAAATATAAAAAAATCTTAAAATATTGCACTAGATAGAAGATAGTCGTCGATAGAAATTGGATTGTTTGTCATCCGTAGTAGACAATTATTATCTGTACATTTGCATTACTCTGTGAACTCGCTAAAATTTGACATTTCGATTAGCTAATCTAAGTGAAATTCACCTTTCATATATATCACTAATAAAGACAATATAACACGACACAAGCAATATATCACATCGTAAACCTTACACAATTGTTTAAATGTCTAACCTATGATCGTAAGTAACACACAAACATACACGGTATTTAAATACGCTGCAGTAACTTTACCTTGTACCTAGCTGTTATAGATGATATATTATGTTAAAATTTCTGTTGTAATACTTATTAAGAGGTGGTTTGATGTATTAAGGCAAAGTTTCCCAGAAGTTACAAACATTTATGTTGACATAAAATATACATTCAGGCATACACATCTCCGCACTGGGATTTTCTGTGTTGCTAGACATTTATGTTGACATAAAATATACATTCAGGCATACACATCTCCGCACTGGGATTTTCTGTGTTGCTAGTGGTATGGACGAACACAATTTTTCGCAAATACTTCCCCCCGCATAGCCTCTAGAGCAAACGTGTCATCAAATGTACAAGGAATCTACCTGGTACAGAACCTTAGCAAGCAGGGTTGCATGACTCTGTGTCATCGATTGATATTTTTCATCAAATAAATGACGCAATTTGTATGAGGAGATAAAATCAAGTTTTTGTAGTGTATTTTAGTATTACACATATTTTCATGTACATAAAAGTACGAAATATTCGATGCATTGCCGATAGTTACGAACTGTTAATCCCTTCGCGCACAAGAACGTATTTGTAAAACAAGTTTTTAGGAAAGCACAAAAACTTGTACACCGATATTAAATGCTTCGATCATTAGACAGCGAAGCAAATTGGAAACCAGAAACATAGAGACGCTATGAAATCTTTGAACGCTGCTGCGGGAAGTTATTTTTTATTCCACTAACATTCGGTATATCGGTGATCGAACTTAAAATTTCATTTGGCAACCGAATTGAGCTTGCAAATGAGGTGTTTAAGTATAAAAAACAGCCCCGCAAAAAGCTATTTAAGTTTCTCGACATCTGTTTAAGTTTTTATATAATCGGTCCAGTTCTTTAAACTAATCAACGCAAGGAAGTGTTTACACAAACCGGTTATATATATAAGAGAATGTCCTAAATTTTCTGCATCAACACTGCGCGAAGTCTCGGCAATTATTTCGTCTTGCTATTCTGCTATATGTAGTACATTACAACGATTGATATATAAACATTTATTTATTGTTTTGTTGCTAAAATAAAGGCTTTAAGACGTGCCTTGTTACGGGTAACTAAATTAATCTATTGCAAGTTTATATAACAGCGGTGCTACCGTAACACCTTGAACAACTATAGTCGCACCTTTCTCTATTATCAATAAGTCGGTTGCAAATCAGAAAGTGGCAAGGCTCGTCTTATCTATAAATTTCGAATAAATCAGTCACCGGGTGATAAATGTCTTCGATCATTACGAGTATTATCTGAAATGGCCGGACTGGATGGCAAAAACCGGGCCGATCTAGCTTGATTGATAGCGCGTCACACTGGGTCAGCGATACGATGGTTAATTAACTCTTCAAATTGGTATTTAACTGGAACACCTGAACGCTGATGGCACATGTTGACTCAGTGGGTATTAATTGTGACTGAGTAGTTGCCTAATTGGTTTACGTCGACGCGTAATAAATACGAAAAACGACAGTTGAACATATGACAGTTTTAATGTAAATTAACATTCACTTTTAAATTATTTCAAAATCAATATCTTAGAATTGAACTGATTTTGACATACTATTAAAGTATTATTGTTTGATAAAATATTAAGTCAACAGGTACTTGAACCTCGTCAGGGGCAATAAATAGTCACAAAAAAAAACCAATTGCTTATAATAATATACCAATTACCATTGATAATATTAACACATATCAACAAGAGAATTAGATGCTCTCCAAATATCATGTTAAAAAAGATGATAAAGATATTATGGAGATCAAAGCCGATGTCGCTAATGACTCCATGCAATTATACGAGAAAATAGCAGAGGCGGTAGATGGCAAATTATTAAGTTCATGCTGTCACAGCGAAGTTTATTTACGCCCTACAGCTTTAAAGGCTCTCGCAACAGTACTGTACATAAATAAGATCAATTTCTTGAATCTTTCAAATAGATTTGTTGCGTATATTAAGGCACTTGTTGCATCAAAAACAACTAATGCGACGGTGCACGTGAACAAGAATAAGTTATTGCTTGATGAACAGCGAGTTGAATTTATGGGCGTAATTTTGCTTTTACACCACTAAGTTTTCTTTGAATGAACCAAGACCGATGTAATGTCTAACATTTCTATTTCTACAATACGTTATCAATTTTTTGTGAGTCCATCCGGTAAGAAAACGGGACGGTGGTGACCATTTACCAGCCCTACCAGCAAGAACTACCTGTCGTCAAAACAATTTTTATGTACTTGTTTATTCTTTATAGGTCTCATTAAAATGAAAGTCATAAAGGAGACATTATTCCTAACGGAATTATCTGGCAGTCGAGCTTGGTTAGCGGTTAAAATCGAAAGCAGGCGCAGAAAGAAAAAAAAAATTTCCTCAATTAATGTTACATATTTAAACTAGACTCTGAACTGATTACTTAAGCAATATAATGTTCTATCGTTTGTCGATCGTCCATGTCGATGTGACGCTGCGATAATTAAACCTCGGCCATTATTCGCAGTTGCAAACAGAACAGACACTAAATAGTACTTTCACGGCACTGAACCTTTATATGATGACATGTAATTTATTGAGTCTCATTTACATCAAAACGGCGATCATTTGGAGTCGAATGCAAAATAATAATGTTTAAATTTATTCACGATCAGCAGCCACTGTTTAGTAACTTAAATTCCTCAGTTTTATCTGTGTTTGCTACTAGCGTTGATCAATTTTATTAACGAATTCAAATGATTGATTTATTTATTTTGTACTGCTTATTTAATTTTTTTGCTAGTGTTTATATCGCAATTAATTACTTTTACATTGATAATACGATTAAAGTTTTAATTTATAGATCGAACATGTTTGGGAAATTTTAATGTAGGCGGCAGACTATGTTTTATCGATATAGAGGCCCGAGCATGTTGTTTATTAATTAACCATTGAGCATAATTAGATGATTCCTTGTACATTTCTTACTTAATTCGTCCCGAGAAATGGATCTGTTTCCGTAGAAAATTCCAAAACGAAACGAATCTGGGTTAAATTTATAAAATAATCATAATCATCCCTTACTAATTTTTAAGGAAATTAAATACGTGCAGCTGTAGTGAGGATACAGAGAGACTTAATTATAAAAAAAAATACTTTATTTAAAAATATAAAGTTACAATTATTTAATATATTAACTAAATATACATGACAATGGGACAACCAAATGTGTCCTTATGAACTAAAAACGTTATTTTGTATTAAAGGGTTCGGTGGAAATGTTGTAGGGCATGCTGGTGCCGTTCCAACAACACAGCACCACGGAATTTCTGATGGAAACTGGGGTTTTGACGCTGTGATTTTCCTTTCCCATGACATAGCGAAACAGAGTTAGATGATTTCTTAATAACGCTCATAAAGCTACTTTCGGAATAGAAGGCCCCATATATAACACGGAGTCTTCAGATACCTGTGGCTATACCGATATGCATTGTATACGAAACTGCAGTATGTACGTACATAACATGTATATATTTAATAAAGAGTTTTTACTTTTCTTTAATAAATCAGTTTTCACACTTCGCTCTATGATTTGGTAAATAATGCAGCTGCCGCACCCTACTCAACTGTAAACACTACGACGTGTTTTGGTTGTCCTCGGAGCGTCAGGGAATCGGTAATACGAAGGTCCTTGTTTCCGTCGGGCGGCAATGCGTCGCTTTTTATTTGAGTCGAGCGACCAATATACCCGTTTGTCAGGTACTTGATTTTCTAGGAAAAAATAGATTTTAATGTCAGTCTTCAATTCAAATATTTGCTGTATAACAATCGAACCAATAAGCCAAAGTACAATAGTGTAGCGTAGTATTCCATTGTAGCGGAATTCACTCAATGATGTAGTTTCGGCGTAAGTAATAATTGTTCATAGTCTTACATCTCACTTAAGAAGACTTGAAAAAGAGGTACTCGCACAAATAAGGTTTGCAATTAGTCCAACAGCCATCGCTCCAACCACCTGACGAAGTTGACCCACATTACCTGTAGATTTATTGCCGTCTCCGTTGCGTTTAACTACGATAATGGTTTCTGTGTCAGCGTTTTCAATCTTTATAGATGGTTTTGCTTCTTAAGTGTCTGTTTTGCCATCGGCTATGGAACGGTATGTTAATATAGTATTGATTTATGTACCGATTAAGATTTTTTAAATCGGTTTTTTAGTGTTTAAGTATAAAGAATCTGTATTTACTTTGTGTTATATAGGATTTAATATACAGTTATACTACATACCTAGTCATTTGAACATCAGTTTCCCGCACGACTTGAATATTGATTTTTAAAATAATGTTCGCGTTAAACAAAAATATTTATTTTATTCGCTTTGTTTTCTTCTCATAATGCCCTCAAAGGTGTATGAAGTCTGCCAATCCGGTCTTGGCCAACGTGGCGGACTATGTTTTCGTTGTGAGAAGAGAGTCCAGTCTAGCAATGGGTAAGTTGGAAAGAAAGAAAAAGTTTATTTAGTAATTACTAACACTAGTTTACCATAACGCAGGAGGTATGTAAGCATATGTATCTAATTACTGTAATGATTTATTGCCTCCAATTCTATCAGGTTTAAGAGGTAAAAATAACTTTTTTGATCAGGATAGAAGAATGGGAGGTGTTTATAATAAGTCAATAAAATCCTTATTTTTGTGGCACCTATGATATATATATTTTGGTTCAGATCACATAAATTATATTTCGTATTAACCGATTTTGGTTATGATGGTTGTCCCCGTTGTTAACAATTCACTCATCGCATGTCCTCCAACAATAGCTCGCATTCTCGCTAACCATTTTTCGAATGTATACGCGTATTTATTATGTTTCATGAGGGACGTTTTCTTCCAGCGTCTTTGAACTTTAACATTCTACGCTTTTACAATTAATTCACTTCCTAACACGCCGCGTGATCTCCATTAGTGTTGGTTGGCTGTCACATGTCATTAATTAGTTTGAAATATTGGAGAGTGGTTGCAGGTGAAGGTTGTGTACTGTTTTAATATTGCATGTAGTTGATTTTTTATTAATCGTGTTTTTGTATGACGTAACTGGGTTGATTGAAAGTGTTCCGAAATCTGAATCCATTTTGTGTTTTGAACAGAGTTCATACGGAATGTCCAGTCGTTTTTTTTTATCCATTAGTATTTCATTGTGTACTAGTAACCTACTCTCGTTGCGTTTCATGAAATTAGATTTTTATGTTCACAAATAATAATTGAATATTCAGGAATATCAGATGTTTCATTCATATCTATCTATCTATTTATCTTTAGTTAGAACATCCGTGCGGTATTTTTTGATATTATACAATTTTGACAGTCAGATGGAGAATCAATAACGAGAAGTCAACAACCGTCTACAATGTACCTTTTAAATGGTTTAAATATGTGTCTCAGTTAAGGAGATTACAAAATTCACACTCTTTTTGTAATAGTGTAGTATCATAGTGTGGATTCCTTTATACAGTCGCTAACAAACCTTGGTATTCTTCGGACAACTCAGCAAATTCGGACATTTGGTTTAGGTACACTGGTCATCATAAAGACCGAAAAATTTGAACACAAAATTCCAAGATTTTTTTTTACTAACATGAGAAAATTTTCAAACGATACTTGAGATGATGTTGAATTAAAGTTGACATGCTTGTCTGTCATAGTGCCTGTCAAATGTCAAAAATCCACGTCACCGCATGCGATGATTTGACTGACGAATATTCGTGAATCTGCGTAGAATTGAGTGTTATTACTTATTCAGGTCTATTTATTTATTAAATAAATAAGCCAAGAGTATATTTACGACCGCAATTGTTTGGTTGCATTCGATCTGAGTGTCATTACAGATGAAGTATGTAAGACCTAATGTTTGCTTATATAGACAACACTTCCGAACTTGACTCTTTAGTCCGTTACAACTAAGCTTTATGATAGAAATAGTATGCATTCTAAATGAGGCATTTTGCAGTAATTACTAAATAAAATTTATTAAGCTCATTATCAACACCGTATCCAACAGCTTCATTCTCCCTATTTATTAGAACAATAAAGCCGTTAATTGCCAGTGCTTGTTACTTAATTCCTCGACTCCATTGATGGATTTTACTGGTCTATCGCTAAACGGTTTATGTACAAAGATATCCCGCCTTTTAGCGTTATCGGCCTCCTTAAAAGCTGTGACATCTAATAAAATTATTGCAGTTAACTAGATACTTATTAACAGCGGTGCTCAAATTGTTAATGGGTACAATTTTACATTTAATTTTTAGTGCGCAAGTTAAAGGTTAATAGTTCAGCTTCTAATATAAATGATGCAGATTCAGATATTGGACGCGTATCTAATTACGCAAGATTCATCTTTTAATAATATAAGCAAAGATTGTTTAGTTGTTTGATATTTGGCCTCTTCTTTGGAGGGGCGGGAGGCAGGGTTCGAATTCTGCATGCAAGTCTTATCTGTGAAAGTTATATATATATATACAAGGATTAATATTTAGGTGAGTCAGCCCGATCGTCTTCAATTCCGATGCCACTGAACGCTTCCAGGTGTGCTTCGGACCGCCACGCTTCCTCCTCACTTGTGGAGACCATTCCAGAGCTTGTCTGGGAATGTGGTTGGAAGCTCTTCAAAGGGTGTGACTAATTCATGTCCACTTACGGCGCCTGATCTGGTGACCAATCGGCGTTTCATGACAGAGATCCCACAGGACTTCATTGGAGATCTTTATCGGCCAGAAAATTCTAAGAATCTGTCGTAGGCATCGGTTTATGAAGATTTGGATCCGCTGCATGATCTAAAATGAGAATGAGAATGAATGAAAATCTAAAAATGAGAATAGTTATTTAGCATTTGAGGAAATTTGAGTTTGAGAACAAGTACTCGATATTTATAATTATTGTGTTTAGGCATGTGCAAAATCGATTTACAACCAGCCCAAACTGAACAGTTTAGTATTATACACAAGTTATGGCCCGGTTTAAAGCTGTGTGTGAATTTGTAGCACGCCGTTTGCTGACCTCGCAGTTCCGCTTGTAGACTTCTACACCAATATCTGATAGTAGCGACACGTAGAGCGTTGGAACTACATGAAATGCTGCTCTAATACAGCCTCCGCTTAAATGGGTACTTCTAGATAACATTCACTAGTTTGTACTTATTCATTATCTCTAAGTTTCTTGTAGTTGAAAAAGTAATAAAAAGAAGGGGAATCGAATACAAAGATAAAAAAAATTCATTTCTAAACTAGTAGTTTGCACATTAAGGACCTTCCTGTGCCTGTCCATGGACAAAGTCCTGGCTAATATAAAATAAGTTATTCTTGAACACAATCCCACCCGATGGCAAGTGGTGAGGAAGTCTAAGATGTTGAACGCTTTAACTTATATATACACTATACACTCCTCTCGAAGACACCCACATTACACGAAGTAGTGACCATCGACGCAAACGAGCTGCTCCAGACCTTTGCAATGCACATGACGAATGACGACGTTAACCGTGTCGTCCGCACAGGCTGGATGTTTACGACGTATGGATCCATGATTAGGATGAGGCGTATTCACGAGATTTTTTGGTAGATGAACTAGGGTCATGTTCCCAAACGGCAGTGTTAAGCATAAAATTCGCTTGTTCATGTTAACTTTGTCGATCAGTGATCCAGGCGAGTGCCCTGTTACGCTATAGGGTGCCTTATTTGACGCTAACTGGCTCGCGCGCCGCGTGTAAGTTTATTCATTCGTGATTTACTCGAACCGCTCTCGTAATATAATCTTTTAGTTGGAACCTTTATTCTAAAACAAACGACAATGGAAATAAATTACTCAGCGCGGTGTCCCACAAATCGTTCACGCGATACGCTGTCGGCTGTAGTGGGACACTTTGATTGGCAAATATTGGAACGGGTGAACCGAGGCAAGGTTTGGTCGTGTGTACCAATAAATGTAAACATTTCAAGGTGTTGAATTAGCGTGAGGCTGCTCTGCAACTGTCAAATATTTTGAAATGTTTTTTGAGTAATAATTTTATGAATTTCCGACAAACTATCCGAACAGTGTGTGCGAAGGATGTAATCTCCGGGGCTGGGACGCTGGTCACGTTGGAAGCCAGTTATCGACAGTGTGTAATAAAGAAATGTACTAGTATTATAAATAGATAAGCGATTTTTTTGTGTGTGAAGAATGGCACCTGTTTTTATTTTAAAATATCAAATATATATATTTATATTAGTCGGTCAACCCAAACTAAAGTGAAGCTGGCCAATAGTATATACACAAAATAGCATGAAATTAAACGTAAGGATTCGATTTAATTCAAGTTGGGTTATATTCGACACCTTAGGGCAGTTTTAGAGAGTAGCTTAAGCGAAGCGTGGTGGTCGTTTTTCGGAGTAGGCAAAATCACTTATCAACTGGGATACATAGTAGTTAATAAACATAAGTATCTAAATTACAGAGTTTTCTCTTATTTAAACCGTTCATGTATAAGCGACACGTTTAAGCAAGTTGTTGCATAGTGAGAAACTCAATAAAATATCAGTGTTATAATGCAGTTTCTAAGATGATTGATATCATCCACGTGATTTACAACCAGAGCGTCGGGTTCTCCGTATTCCGTATATAGTTTTTACTTCCCCCGCCGCCGGTTGGGTTGGGGTCGTACGGCGAACGAGTATCTATATAAGACTAAGTGAGTAATATTTCCATCCGTCTGTCCACTAATGTGTACTGGAGAAGTGGAGTCAGTATGCCATGGGGCTCGTCAATTACGAAGTGACTCCCTTACAGTGTACTGTCAATTGAAGCCAAATATAAAGGTTCATTGCTTTATATATGCTAACTGATATAAAATAATAATACAAATTCGATTATTTTGATACGTAAATGTAAGTTTATAAAACTTGAAATATGATGTGATATAAGGGTACGAAAGGCAATCACGTTGATAAGTGAAATAAATAAAATTTAAGAATAATTAAATAAATATGAAACCGGCGTGGCGGCGTTTTTTGTGCGAGCAGGTTTTGAGACCTAGAATACTCTCCCCAATCCAATGGCGGTCGAACAGGGTGTCGTAAAAGATGAAAGAAGCAAGTCTATTTGGTAGTAGGGCTTCGCGTATAACTATATTATCATTATTAAGTCATTCATATTACTATTAATACCTTTCCGTGCTACCACCCTCCTGCTTCATCAGCCGCGAAACGACTCGTCGATGTCCAGCTTGGGGCTTAACAGCCAGTACTTACTTTCTTTTCATTTCCTGGATGACAATGCTTCAGTGTTACCTTAGGTCTTGCTGATGTTCATAGGTGACGATGAACACTTACCATCAGGTGGCTCGTCTGTTCGTTTGTCGGCTAATAACATAAAAAAGGTACCCATTTATGTACCTCTCTACCCGTCTGTACGCATTTAGGTGTTGATTTGCATGCATTATAGTCCCCTTATATATAAACTACAATTTTTAAGTAATTAATAAATAAAATAATCATTATTACACTTGCACCCTGCTCTAGGGGGTAACCTGAGTCTTAGGTACTATTAACATATAAGAAAATACAAACAGTTAAACATAAAAAGATGTGTGTTAATTAGCCATATCATGTATGTCTCGGAATAACATCAATAAAATCACTTGTATCTCTGTTCGTTACCCGCTGTTGGTGAATCTGTTACGAGTTACTACGAACGGCGTCGAATGAGACGCAGCATCTGGAACAACGTTGTGAAAGGTGTGAGTCCATCTAGAACAATAGTAGACCTTATGTTGACCGAATAAAGTTTAAACTACAAATACCGATTAAATCTTCGACTAGTTTTTACTAGCAAATCCGTTCGGAATCCACTTAAATCAGGTGTTTGCGTCAACCAGCATTTCTCTCCCTAAATATTATTATATTTCTTGGAAGAAAAATGGTACGAGCTCTACTGCAAATGGATATAGTGTTTTTCTTGGCACATTGTTAATTTAACCGTTAAACTATTACCAGTTCTGGGTGCTGTGGATTTTTTACATTTTTGTTCATGTTAAAGGGACTTCATGGTTTTTTTACTGACTACTAAAATAAATTAGAAGCTCTTTTAAGGATATAAAGTTACGTCACTACATTTTATGTTATTCAAATACAATATATTATATTATTTGGTCACTGTTTTGTCGATTCACAGGGCAATTTTTGTTTCTCTGCTGCCTTGGATGCTTCAAAATAAAATATAAAGAAACTATATGGCTCTCTGTTACAAATGACATTGATAGATTAACTCAAAACTAAATAAAAACGCACGTGCCTAAGCTTCTTAGACCCCTCGAAAAATACAGACAGACAAATTTGTGGATTACGTCCAACATACTGGTATTAACGGTAGGAATGTAAGTTTTGGATAAGCACCAGATGGAAAAACAAAAAGTAGTTTACATCCAAGCTGTTAGAGTATATGTATTGCACAATACATTAAAAAATATTATCAAGCTTGGTATCGTTAACTTTTTTTTAAATAAGTGCTAAATAATTAACAAAAGACACATTAAATTATCTATTCACTTTCACTGACGATGTAAACTACACAACATCTTTAATCATTAACCAACTAATATTGTGATAACTATGCAGCTCAGTAAGCAATTAACCTTAATATATTGCATAACTAATTACCGCCCTCGCAACGAAAACGTACGCCTTACACTCAGAAATAGCACCGGTATCGTTTTGAGACTGGAGTTTTCGTCTTTGTAACTTTTTTATTTATATACGGATTGAAATGAAAATCACCTAAGTCCTTTATGAGATAAGCGCGTAGAAACGCCGAACAAACACACACAATTACTAACAACTATTGTTTTGGGTTTGATAATAAATAAATGCCCCTAATAATGTAGTTTTTCTCATATATCCTTCACATAGTGAAACCGATCAGTTAAAATTTAATGATATGATTTTACAAAATCTCATTATTATTTTGCATTCGCGACCGGTATTTGTTAAATGTTGTATCACAACGACTTATTTATAAATAGAACATTATAAATCCGAATCATCGTGTACTAACCTTTGTAAACTGTCACATTTACAGATAATTGGCTGGGTATTATCGATCCTTAATTTAATATTATATTAAATGGATACTCGTTTAACATAGCTTACCTTGTTTGTGTATAACTGGGGCGACATGGCATAAAACTAATTAAAATAACTCGGGATTATAATACAGTAGTTTTAAAGCCGTAAATTACTTATGCAGGGGCTGGTATTATCCTACGCGAATTGTCTTGTTTAATAAATTATGGTTATAGTTACAATATAAAAATATCGGCCTGAGTTGTTTGGTTAAAGAATAATCAAGATTGCCATTAATTAACAAGTAAAATTTAAAAATTGTTTTTTCAAAATTAAAGATACCGATTTCAAAAAAGACTTTAAAATGACGAAGTTCCCTCCTTTCTCCACATGAACTGCATTTTACATCCCCGTTTCTCTGACGACAGCGAGCAACCGAAGACTTACAAACCACTATCTCCAAACAAACAAACAACCAAGACAACCGAACCTTGCCTTATCTCCGCGCTTCTCTAATCTAACTCGCAAATAAAACTCGATTGTACATCGATTCGCTCCAATCGGGCGTCCATTACTCGATAACGAATCGACACCGAATCTTGCACCTGTTAATGTTTATAGCGGCTGTCGGTTCGATTGCTAGACGGAGAATAATGGCCGATGTTTGCGTATCTATTACAATGCTTAGAATATCGGGTGCAGCGAGATACTGACAAAGGTGAGGACTCGTAGAGAGAAATGTTCTGAGAAAGTGCATATCCTACATATAAATAGTTTTAAACGTTTAATTGAAGAATACTTTTATTCCCCTCTGATTTCTAACACCATTACATTATATTATATCCTTCTTTTTTTAACTTCAATTCATAACTATTTGTTCCTCCGATAACCATAATAAAAACTAAAAACACTACAATATGTCACTGTTTAAAGGGCTCTTGATAACACTGCAGAATACGACCTTGTTATCGTGATTAAAGAAGCCTATGCGATAGTCCACAGCGCTCCATCAAAGCGAATTAGTTCCTGATCAAACAGTCAGAAGCAATTAAGCTTCACGAACTTATTAAGCTTGAAGACTCATGTCTAACAAGCCTTCTAACGCCCCTAACGTTTTAAGTGTATTTACAGAATACCTTCATGATTAAATAATTTTTAATTTGAATTTGAACTTCAACGGCTTAAGATTCCTTCAATAGTACAGAAGTATTTGTGAACTAGTTCTTCCCCTAAATTTCCATAAAGGTTCAATTGTTTTTATGACCCAAAGTTTTTTCCGAAGGATGGTGAGCTTGAAATGTTGCAACTGGCAATCACTTAACTACCGATTACTTACGATCAACATTTTATTATTGCAGCATTAAATTCTTCAAGACTGAATAATCAGATGTGTCTGGATTCAAATCCGGATTCATCAGCGTGGGAGGTCGTTCAAACCGAAAGCTATCACTGCTCAAACTATAACAGTTCCGAAGACAGATAAAACGGTTACCAACACATTATTAGCGGTGCCGAGATGGGAGTAGATTTACATGTCAGTTAATCTTCTAACAGTTCCAGTTTAATTATAACTAGAAGTTATTGCTCGTTGCCTGTAGAAGCCATCATTGAAGGATAGATTTTGTTGGAAACTATTACAGGGCTCCACAGTTGGTTCTCTTATATTTCAGTAACTACCCAATGGGCAGAGTGATATATTACAGCAAGTGATCAAGGCTCAAGGTCGTTTCTAACGTCGAATGTATCAAAATGTAACCTTATTATTAGCCCTCTGACATTGTAACCGTATCGCGAAAAACAAAAATAAGGAGTTCCAAGGTACTGTGCCGATAAAAAAAGTAATTGTAGAATTACTCGCGTGTTTATCTGTTTGTACACCCAACCTTCTACTGAAGGAAAAGAAGATTAATTTGGTACATGTACAGAGTTTGGTGGTCCAATAGCGGAAGTACCCTTTGTACTGTTAATAATTGAATTATGATTATAGGGATTCACTTTGGAAAGCGAACTAGAATATCATTCCAATACATGGTTAATGTTACTCTAACGATCCCAACGCCCAGTTAGTAGTGACCCTGCCTGCTGAGCCGGCTGAGAAAAAAACTAAAAGTCGTGTAAATGGGATAGTACCGACCTACACTGTACAGACATATAGCACATATAAGTTCCAAGTTTCAAACTCTACTAATTAGAACCGTCCATATGAAGTAGAAAATGTTATAGCAAAGAATGCGGCAGACGCGTGGGCGGGTCGGTCCTCTCATATCTTAATGCGATACGAACAGTTTAGATAACCCTTTATTGGCTGCGTTTAAAGTTTTAACACAAACTGGGCTCTTACGAAACACGTGGGGCTTTATTGGAGATCTTTGGCTTTCAATTACGTAACGATTGAATGCATTATCGGTACACGATAAGAGATGGCGCCACATGCTTTGAATTGTGCTAACGAAATTTTGGAATATTGTGTATGGATTCAATCCTACATCTTTTTCTTATATTAAAGTTACAAATGTCTCACATTTATATCTTATTCGGATATTTTGGGAGATAGAATACAATAAAATGCAGTATATTGAAATGAACAAATGAAAAAACCTGTTGTCAAGAAATTATGGTTTACGGCAAAATTCACGTATTTGGTTGTTGCTCCAGACAAACGAATTATCGTTGCATCGCATTTCCTTGTTTTATTCGTGTTAAATAAACTAAATGATATGATATGATATCATAATAGAAAATGTGGACATGCTTATCGCGTTGTATCCATCCCTCCAATTAGACCACTGCAAAATTGGCTTTATGCATTTCTTTACAAATTTCGAACAAGCGGCGCAATCTAAAATTAATATTTAAACGTGTACTTTGCAAAGATTCTGAGAACATTCGAGAAGGAAGCGTGCACAGCAATTTTCTTGGGAAGTTTAATGCGTTTTGACGCGTACGCGGTCCGACCCGGGATGTTTAATTAAAAACGGTATTCGGAATCCAAAGATGCGCCCTGTATCCGCGGAATTTAATTTTCGAATTTCTCTTTTTTCCACCAGTTAAAAGGGCTAACAAGCCGTGTTGAGTAAAATGTTCTGCTGCACCTTGTTTGTATTAGTAGCTATTTTATATTTATTCAATCCAAAACAGTTCAGTTCACAGGAAACCGGTTATATACTTGAAACTACCGGATGCTTGAATTTTCTATAATCAAAATACAGGTTAAATCTGACTCGGAGGATACTTGAATTCTGTATTCTGAAATAGGTTCAATTATTTTTTTAGGTTTGCTGTAAATAATTAGGAGCTGATGTAAGTTTACCTGCAATGGCCAAAACTTTGCATATTTTTAAATTTTGTGACTTCAGTAGTTTGGGAAAGAAGGAGACGAGAATTATCTACTATCGTCCATTTTTCTTGATATGTATTAAACTATGTCTTTCAAAATCATAAAGAATAAAACCTTTGTAACAAGATCATTTATTTATATAATAATTGGTATGCCATTTATATTACAATATACATCATTTGTCGGTGAGGTGGTCATTTTGTATGGTCAGACTATGAAAAATAAATTTCTAAAATATAACGCTAAAAAATGGTAAGGTGTATTCAAATACTCAAAATATAAATCTGTATTAGACTACGTTAATACAATCCGCGAATGTTATTTCATCCATCCATCAGCTTTTGAAGGTCCAGTACTAGACGTAGGTCATCTATTTTACGCCAATCTGACCAGTCCTGAGCTTCCTGAGCCCAGTGGACACCTGTCATTATTCTTGGACGTTTCTTCCCGAACGGTTATCGGTGCTGTGAACAATATGACCAGCCCATCGCCATTACCTAATTTGACGCATTTATTGTACATAGTTTTCCTGGGTTTATTGCAGTTCATATATGGCTATAGTTATATTGTAGCTGGTTACATATAATAACGTTTAGAAACATCATCATTCATAAGCGTCGCTGGTCACACCGCTCTTGTTGGGTTTTATGTAAAGGTGACGGTGGTCTCCACTTGCTATTAGGTACTCCGTTTGCTTGTAGATAAAAATGCTCGAATTGAACTTATTTATTGGGGCGGCCTAGAATACTTCCCCCAATCCCATGCTGGCAGAACAGGGTGTCGTAAGAGGCGACAGAAGCCAACCTGCTTGGTGGTAGGGCTTTGCGTAATGTTTATATTATCAGTATTATTATTAAGTCTTTAATATTATTATTGTTATTATTATCTTTCCGTGAAGACTGCCTGGCTAGCTACCACCCTCCTGCTTGAGTCAGCCGCCAAACGACTCGTCGT